>JANHGC010004469.1:20259-39838 GCA_027560395.1 Boaedon fuliginosus | reverse complement strand
TGGGATTCGATCTGACAACCTGCTGAACAAATCAGCAGAGACTGCAGTGCTGCATTTAACCACTGCGCCACCGCGGCTCTTATATAAGGCTTATGTCATTACTTTTGACTAAAAGAAATACAATATGAAAGATAGTTGTAATAAAATAGCTGTAATGAAAGAGTTTTGAGATATTTTAATGCAGACTAATGATAATAAATTACCTGAATTAATACATTCATAATCTCTTTGAGGAATGATGCATCATGTAATGTGTGAAGTAAATAATTCTTTTGTTAAAAAACATCAAAATTAAGAAAACTAAAAAAATTCCTCAAAAAGAAAAGATTAAACAGTAAACAGCTCGGTTTTAAATAAAATTCTTGGTCTTTATGGTTTTCCATAAATTTGGTAAATATAGATGCTTTACTCTCTGATCACAATTGAATTGTGTGCAGAATGAGCAAAAAATAGAACTAGGTGTACACCAGAAAAGGATCCTAATTTACCATAAAGGTTTTAAAATACAATTGTTACATGCCTCTCTATTAATTCAAAGGCTTAATAGAATTAAATATTACTTCTTGAGAAGTTAATTCTTCTATGTCCAGCTAATAGTGTCATTTAAAGTAGATTAATTAGAGCCATGGTGGCGCAGTGGTTAGAATGCAATATTGTAGGCTAATTCACTGCTCACTCCAAGAGTTCGATTCTGAATAGCTAAAGGTTAGCTCAGCCTTTCATCTTTCCGAGGTCGGTAAAATGAGGACCCAGATTGTTGGGGGCAATATGCTGACTCTGTAAACCGCTTAGAGAGAGCTATAAAGCACTATGAGGTGGTATATAAGTCTAAGTGCTACTACTATTATATTATACATCAGTTCTTTCCTTTTAATAATGGCACAGGAAGATTCCTTGTATTTCCCATTCCATGGTTGGAAACTTCAAACTCAAAGGGAAAAACCAGACCTTGGATATGCTTCTACAGCTGGGTTCTGCCAAAATCAGATAATCTCAGCTCCTGAAATGGGGTTGGGTTGGCAGCAGGAAGTTGGATCCATACTTGATCCAAGTATATTTTTCCATCCCATTCCTCAAAGTGAGAATCAACTGGAAAAAGAGATCCCCTCCAAGAAGAGAGCAATACCATTTTATATCTACTTTGCCAGTTTGCATCTATCGGTGGATTTTTCAGATAGTCCAACTTTTAGAATGTCTTTTAATTATGCAGATCATCTGTGCTGAACCTTCCTAAGACGGCTTTTGATAGACCTGAATATAAATATGTTTATCCTCCACAAATTTATTATACTAAACTGTTCTTTAATTGTGCAAGGTCATTACTATATTGCTAATGTTATTTCCAGTCCTTTTCCTAATGTTCTCTAGTGTCGAATCTGTCTTTTTTCATAGCTGCTGCAGTTTGAGTTCACATTTTCATTATCCTGTCCACTATAACCCTAATATTTTGTTCTTGGTTAGTTACACACAACTCAGACCACCATCAGTTTATATGTAAAGTTAGGACAGTTTGTCTCTGCATGTGTTATTTTACATACATATTTAAACTGAACCACGTTTACCTCTCAATGTCGATTCACCAGTTTGAAGAGATTTTTCTGGAGCTCTTTGTGGTTGCTTTTGTTTTTTACCACCCTGAATGGTTTGCTGTAATTTGCAAATTGGTCTTCCTCATGACTTCCTCCCCAGTCAAGATCATTTATTAACAAATTAAGAAGCACGGTTCCCAATATAGCTCCTTGAGGCATTCTGCTTTTTATTTCTTCCTGTGAGAAAATTGGCCATCTACTACTATTTTTTGTTTTCTGCTTTTAGCCAATTGGCAGTCCATAAAAGGGCAGACCCTGTAAATGCATAATTGCTAAGTTTACTCAAAAACTTACTTCCTAGTTTTACAGACTTTTGGTGGCAATATTTGTTCTAAGTCAAGAGCCATTTATAAAATTATTAGAGAGGATCATATTATTATGCTATATTAAATAACATCTATTATATTAATGTGCAGGTGGCTAAATGAAGACCTAGTATTTTATGACATCATATAAAATTGGAGATTATAAAGTAAACAGAGCCAAGATGAAATTAATGGAAATTTATTTATTTATTTATTTATTTATTTGATTTATATTCCGCCTCTCTTCATCCAAAAGGGGAAGACTACGACAATGAAAAAATAAACAAATTGAATAATTTGAAATGATCAACCAAGTCTGAAATGTTCAGAACTACAAACTCTAAATTAAACACAGTTATAGAGGAACACACACACACACACACACACACACACTCACACACACACCTTGAACAATGCTTGACTTCACAGAGTTGTTTGATTAAAAAGGATGTAACCATAAAAATGTCACAGGTGAGATATCTTTAAAGACCTGGCACTGTGGCAAAATTAATTAACAGAAGTTCTATTATCAGATAATAAATTGAGGTAGAACTTGCAATACAGGAAAGACTAAAACCTAAAAGACTCATGTTAGATGCAAATATTATACAATATGATTCGGTAATGAGATAATGGTAGTAATAAGGGAGATCATTTAAACCAAGAACACACAGTTCTTTTCAGCCAAGAATTTCACTTCCAGGAATCAGTTTCTAACAAAAAGCCAGAAAAGACAGTACGTTACCAATGAAGGAAAATATGTGTAGCTCAGAGGTGAAATGAGGGGTACTTGGTGCTCTCTGAACTTGGTGGTTTTCTTGCTGATATTTCATTACCCAAACTAGATAATATCATCAGTATTAATCAGTGCTAGACTAGCATTGATAATATTACCTAGTTTAGGTAATGATGAAACATTTGCAAGAAAACCACCAAGCTTAGAGAGCACCAAGGACTCCTCAGACAGTACATTTGATAAAAAGAAACTTAAATAGATTGCTTTTGAAGCAACTGCTCTCCTGTTAAGAATTAAATTGGTGACAACTTTTGGAGAAACTCTTCTAAGACTTGGGCTGGGAAAGTGGCAAAATCATCTTAAGATACTAAATTGCATGTCCTCAAATTTAATAAATATTGGAATGAATAGTTGTAAACAGCAACCATCAAAATTGTCTTAGCTTATCAAGAGAAACATCATAATATTAAGATTAAAACTAATGTATTATGAAAACATACTTTTCATAGGCTTTTGTGAATAAGTTTTGATTAATAGCGTGCACAGGTTTTGATAGGCAGAGAGATATTGCTAGTTACCTCTTTAAACAAGGGTAGGTGAAAAAAGTGATTTTATATAATGGACAAACTGCAGTGGTTCCAATTTATTCAGATGGCAGGTTTAAGTACCATATAATGTTATAATGACTCTTTCAAGTAGTGACTTTAAGATTAGTATTAAATAATTTTTTTATAAATGAATTTTAGAAGTAAAAATGTTTAAATGTCTGTTATCAAACATGCTGTCTGTTTTGGATAAAGCAATTACAATATTATTTTAGTATATTAATGGAAATTGAGTAAATGTAAGTCAAACTCTATTTGGATTGCTTTTAAAAATAATTAATAAATCCATGATTATAGCGTGTAAAATGTTACTTATGTAGTCATATTTGCATATATCACTAGAGATTGGTTAAACAGGCTTTTTATCTAAAATCCATGTTATTTTTTTAGTGTGATACACATAAAACACATCAATCAATGAAAACTAATTTCGATGGCAGCAAAATTAATCACTAGAAAAATGCTACTAATTATATGTATGGATTAGTAAATTGGGGCAAGCAATACAATTACAGAAAATCAGGCAAATTTGCACTAGTAAAATCTAAGATTTTTGAGCAAATAGAATCTGTATATTGAATAATGTACTGATTATTCAGGTAAACTAAAGCCTAATAATGTTTCCCTATCTCTCAACCTATTTTCACAGAAATTTAATTGAATATTAAGATGCATTTTCATTTCATTATATATGAATTGGTAAATTTATTTTGTATAGTGTTTTGTATACTAAAACGATTAGTATCATTTTCTTTTCCTTATCACAGTTTTACTATTGTTTACTCAGTGGTTTTATTTCAACTATAGCCTTAAAAAAACCCTCCAAAGATTATACATATAGACCAACACACTCATAAAATATAAATTAAATATGTACAAGGGACATAATTAGATAATTAATTAGCAGCCATATATACCAATAGACAGCAATTTTGTTGCCTTGTTTATTTAGCGGTTGCATCTTAGCTGGAAGGCACTGAGGTCACGGCCCATCTCTGGAATTGATGGGATCTTACTGTGAAAGAAAAGTAATAGATTCAAATTGCTGAAATGTCTTTTACGCAAACTTTGTTATCCAAGTATTAGGAGATAACAACTTATCTCTTTGTTTCTCCCTGTCTTCAGTCACAATATCTGTTTTAATGAAAAACGGAATTCCGCAATATTTATTTATTTATTTATTATTTAAATTTATATCCCGCCTCTCTTCACCCATTCGGGGAACTCGAGGCGGCGAGTTGTATGTTTCCAATTCCTAATTCTTTTGCTATGTTGCAGGTAACTGCACATCTTTGTAAAGTAAGAAAGCTACTGATAGTTTATACCCATCATAATTCCTTTGTTAAAGTATCATATTCATAGGCTTATAGCTCATTCAAATCACAGCCAATTTTCGCAGGAACACTCAAAGCCACTTCTTGACAATGAGAGAGGTTTTTCTACTAAATTTCAAAGTTCAGCCCTACCTATTTCCTATCTTGGCACTGTTCCAGGAAAAGGAGTTGCAATGATAATATTTAAAGTACATTTTCCCATACTTTACTTATATTCAAACATGATAGAGACCTTTCTTGCAAACTCTTGCCAGAAATAATCAATTCCAGTATAACTCAAAATCTAGAAAATTTGAGTTGCAAAAATGAATGTTTCTGGAAATCATAGGTATCTAAAATTGGGGTGCTGGATTGGAAATGCTAATATTGGAATATCTGCTGCTTACATTGATACAGACACTGCTTCCAGGGACAGGTTGAAATATTAAAATGGGATGGCAATTCTAAAGGCAGAGAATAATATAGTCAGCGATGCAGAGTGAAAAATAATGTTGATTGTGGGCAAAATAAAATTATTTTGCCCAAGCTGCTAAGAAAAAGATGATTGTTCAGTTAAAATATAATACAGGAAAACCATATTGTTTTTCTGTATGTATGTAGCACTTTCAACAAACGTTCACACAGGATTTTAGAACATCAGATGAGCAAAAAGGCAGGGCCTGATACCAAGTAATAGCCTTTCTCTTATGCCTGACAGTGGATTGCGAATGCTAAAAAGGATTATATGGACAGAATGCATTTAAACCACGTGAACAAGGACAAAGTGGGCTATTTCCTAGGACTCTTGACTATTCTATAGCAAAGGATTCACTTTCCTAAGAGTGGTGCCTTTCTTGTTCCATAGGGGAACTTTCAAGAAGTCTGGATGCAGTTCGACACAATATGCCATTTGCACTATCCATTTCTTTGACTTCAGGTCAGAGTTACACCCAGAGCAGGACGCAGTGGCGGCAGTGTGCCTTCAAAAGATCTTGAAGCAATGGAATAGTGTTTGACATCTCAAATCTTCCCTGCAGCTAAAAAGCTAATATTTTATGTTGCGAGGAGAAATTTCAAAATAGGTAGTTATTTACCTGTGACAAAATCTTTATTTAAAGAAGCATTCATGTATCCAACCCATCATTACCATAAAAAGTGGTAGAATATATTTCATTGTACCTTCCCGACCTTCTGCTGTACATATAAATCAGATCAAAGGAAACTTGGCGACTTTGTCTGTAATATTTTGGAAGTAACCTAGAGATGTCCAAATGCTTCCTGGAAGAATGCATTGATACTAAGTGACTCTATAGAAATAGAGTGTGTGTTTGTTTTTTTTTAAAAAAGGCTTTAGCCACGTTTGTTTAGTATGCAGACTGCACCAGGCACTTAATTCAGCACAAATTTGAAATTGTGATCTTTCAGGTTGGCATGACTACAGAAGAAATAGATTATTTGGTTCACCATGAAATAATCAAGCACAATGGTTACCCGTCACCTCTAGGATTTAAAGGTTTTCCAAAATCTGTATGTACTTCAGTAAACAACGTGGTAAGCCATGGAATTCCTGACAGGTACTCATGTTTTTGTTATTGCAAATTAGGATTATGTGGATATCCATGGGGTTTTTTTCCACATTACACTCTCATAACATATTATCCATTCAGCCTACTTAATATGTATGCTAGATTGCAGATCTTTACATATTCCGTGTGGTTTGCATGGAAGTTCTCCTGCAACCCAAATGAATCAAGATGAATACAGCAGCCAGGCTCAGTTACTATATTTTATCAAAACCAAGTACCACCAGTTGCTGTGCAGTAAGAAAATGATGTTGGCACTTATTAAAGGTGGATAATAATAATAAAAGCAAAGATTATTGCTTCGCCATCTATTTTCCCAGCATGGTACGGTACCTCAGTCTGGGATATATTATCAAAAACAGAAAAGTCACTCACCAGAAAAATTATACTAATTTTCTGGAAATCTAAAGGTGGAGTGTGTGTGTTAATTATACATGAATATGTTGCTAATTATTAATGAATATTACCTGTTCAGAAAATAAGAGGTGCCAAATGTCAGTCTTTCCATGATGATAAGATAATCATAATGGTGATTTTTGTTCCTTTGCTTTATATTATGGATTCTTTCTTTTATTTAAATTATTGTTTGGGGTTAACTTGAACTGGTAGGAATCTCAATATTAAAAGTAGTTATCACCTTTGCCTCCTTCCATTCTGCTTGGCAATTATATTGATGCTTTTCATGTGGCTTTGGGATATATGGGATAAAGTGCATTTGTTTTGTTACTCTGTCTTAACTAAGATTTGCCTGTCACCATTAAAGATTGTATCTTTTTTTCCCTTTCCTTTCTGATTATGCTTAAGCCGCCCTCTCCAGGATGGCGATATTATTAACATCGATGTCACAGTAAGTAATTTGTTTATTATTATTATTGCTTTGGATCAATTTTCAAAATTTATAATCACAGTAGGAAGAACACTAGATTACAAATGTGCAAGAGTTTTACTCCAAAGCTAAGGCAAGAGCAGTTAGTTTCCTCTTGTATTGTTATTGTTGTTTTCTCCTCTCGGTGCTTATTCTCACTAGACCTAGACTTGACTTGAATTTAGGGCTGGAATCAGATTCACTGAGATCAGTGTTGGCCTAAGTGAAATGTCAGCCCAATCCTGCTATGTGTCATGTTTTTGAGAAGATGTAATTGTTATTGATCCACCGTGTAGTTAATGCAGAGCGCCCCAGTACTGGGGCAGCAGCTGAAGGCAGATATGTATGAGATGAGCTAACATGAAGAAAGCCGGCATTTTTCCTTCACTCTGCCAAGATTGATCTTCCTCTTCCTGCTGATTTTGAGTGGGGCCTGTCATTATCTTACTCTGTCATTAGAGGCTACATTGGCCTGTGTGTCAGTCTATTTGGACAGCAACCCTTTGGCTGGCTGTGTTCCCTACATTTATTAAAATCCTCAAAGGTAGCGTTGTGTTCTGTTTGTGGCGTAAGAGCCTTGAACTCTTTACTCATGAATGCACAACCTGATCCACAGCCCACTTAATCCCAAGTACTCAGGGATCTCCGTGGGACGGATTCCGTTTCAATCCAGTTGCTTGGCTTAGCTGGCTTATAGAACCCACTAGGTTCATAAGGTACGTATGTAGACTTAAAACATGGACAAAAACAAACATTTGCTATGATGAGTATGAGCAAAGAAAACATGAGTTTATGTCCTTATTTGCATATCTTTAGAAAAAGTAAATATTTCAGAAAACGTTATTAACATATTTTTCTACAATTCCTGAAATATTGAATATATTTTTTCCAGAATGTTGAAGATTGAAATCCCATGTGAATTAAACTTATAAATGTTGAAACAAGTGCTTCCTTGATTTTAATAATCGCTTTAATTTGATTCCCTACTACAGTACATGTTTTTTCAGCTATCTTTTTTTAAAAAATCATAGTTATTGCTTTCTCAGTATTGGCTTCTTTTTTTACTGTCGGCTAATAGTGACTTTTAGAGTATTCATCTAAAATGTCCATGTTTGTCTCTGTGTGTGTGCAACTTATGAATTGTAGCCATGGCCTATACTTTTGAGTATGTTTTAGATAAGACAGATATTATAGTAAGTATTAATTGGTGGTTGGGTGCAAAATTCTGTGTTCTCATCCCCGGAACATTTTATTATTATTTTTTCTCCAAAGAATTTTTGTTCTTCAGTAGTGTATCTTCCAGGAAATGTTTCCTGGTTTTCTGTTTGGAGCATATCCTATTTTATTCAGATTATCAGAAACCCCTTCTTCTGGAAGATTCCTTTTCAGAAAATTATATCCACTACCAAAATAGCCAGATTGACCAATACAGGGAGAAAAACAATGTGTTCTGGAGAATACCGGTACGTTCTCTAACCATAATGTGGGATTTTGCATGTCCCTTTTTGTGTCTCTGGGTTTTTGATTAGACACGCCTACCATAATCCATACAATACTAAAACTTTTAATATCAACTATTTAAGTGCAAGTATTCAAAATGTATAAATAACCTTAATCTCAAGAATTATATGGTGACCTGATAAAGTAGAATGGGGGGGGAACTAAAATCAGCCCCCACCAAAATATACCTTCCCAGAAAGCTAAACGCTCAGTTCACCCATAACACATTTAGAAGGCCAAGGTACTGGGAAGGCAAAACAAGATATTAAAACCATGTTCATCAAATACTGCCTCTTTGTATTCTCAGAACCCCTATTGTCTTTGTACTCCTGCCCCATCACCTCATGGTATCCCCTTATTGCCTGCCTTATTGAAGTCATCAGATACATGACGTACTAGATCCAATCAAATACTTGTTATTGTTTATAGGCAATCAGATGCTGCTTGCTACTCTAATTTGCTAAATCTATAAAGAGGGGCCTTAGCCCTTTCCATCTTTAGACCTGTTTTTCCCCCCAGCACTGCCACCATTAAACCAGGTTTTGCTTCAGTGTAATTATGTCCTGGTCTCCAGTTCAAATGTATTTTTGAGAAAAATTTCCTTCATCCGATTTCTCCAATACATTATAATCAAGCTTATACAAAGATATTTCACCCTGCTAAGCATGCATCTTTCATCTGACACGGTGGGGTCAACTTCATTAGAAGATTTGGACTAGGAAAAAAAGACTAAGTAAGAAATAAACATTTTGTTCCTCACCCAATTATGGTCACTCCACTGGTCATACACGTTCGAGGGATCGAAATCTTACTTTGTGAAAAAATGCTTTTCTATATACATTTATGCCAAATGTGTCCTTTTCCCAGGAATACCTAAGTTTTCCAGATGCCTTTGATGGGTTAATGTCAAGGGTATACTATCATGTATTAGGGCACTGAGTTGGGAATTTCATAAACAGTGGCATAGGCAACCTGATGCTCTCCAGATGTTTTGACTCCTATAAGCTCTGATCATTCATCATGCTGACTATATCTTATGGGAACTATAATCCAAAACACCTTCAGGACATCAGACGGTATGCATTAGGGCATTGCACATGGCCTTTTTTAGACTTCAGCTTTCAAATCTTGGAGGGAGGCCTACATGGTCCTGGGGCCTCCAGCTGTGAATTTCTGCTCCAGGTGTTGGTTGTTCATTTATTTATACATCCAGTGACTTGCACAGTCTCCCATGGGTTTGTTGCCTAAGGATTTTTCCCTTTAAAACTTGAACACCCCATACTCAGACATTTCCTGTAGCTGTCATAGTGCACATAGTAGGTCACTACAGCTGTTTGCATGATGAAAGCCACAGGAACTGGCTAAAAATAGAAAGTTCAGCATCTCTCCGGATCTGGCAAGGTAATCAATTCTGCTTCCTACCTGTGATTACTGCTTCCTGTGTATGTTCACTATTTCTTGGTTTTCCTTGAATTAGGTATATAATTTCAATGGCACCTATGTCCCAAAGGTGCTTTTCAAAAGGCAACTGGACTTTCTTGTTTTTTTCCCTTGGAAACGTTTTACTTCTTATCCAACAAGCTTTCTTCGGTTCTGACTGAGTCAGAACTGAAGAAGCTTCTTAGATGAGAAGCAAAACGTTTTCAAGGGAAAAAACCAAGAAAGTCCAGTTGCCTTTTGAAAAGCACTTTTGGGAGAACTATAGATAATAGCACCTATGCTTGGAAACTAAAATCTTCTGAGATTGTATGTACCAGAGGTTTATCACTTCTTCACTCATTGGATTTATTGCTCATGCTAGGTTTTCCCTGCTTAGGGATCACCCATTTTTTTTCATAGCAATAAGACTTGAATTCTATTGAACACAATGCCACTTACCTTTGAGTAAACTGAATACATTTTGAAACTGAGAGCAAGAATCAAATCACAAGTGCATTCAGCATATGAATGTTGCTCTCTTAATGTTTTTGTTTCACTCAGATGAAGACCACAGCATGCAGTGAGTGGAAGCTTAATCCCTTTCCATTTGTGACTATTTCCCTCTGTTTTAAAAAAAAAGGCTGTGCCCAGATATGCTGCAGCTGAATAAGAAAATACAAAAAAAAATTGCCTTGTACTTCAGCCCACATTTACTTGCTTCGATCTCACTAAATTCTGGTTCAAAGAACATTTGATCATTTGAAAAGATCTTGTTAATTATAAATTTATTTTTGAAGTGACATGTATATTTTACCTTTGTGTCCAATCAAATAATGCCTTAATTTTAATTTCAAATATGTCCTTATCAGAAAATCTTTGCTCTTACAGTAAAATGATGGCACATTAAACATCCAAGAAAAAGCCCTTCTACAATTAATTGTTTATTCTTTTTGTATAATGATTGAAAAGATTGCTGCTCTGGAATAATTTGTTGAATTGAATGAATTTGAGGAAGCATTATTTGATCTTTCCAAATGGCATAACAGCCATTTTATAGGTAGAAAAAACTATTATGGACCAAAAAAGGACAATTACAGTACATGACATTTTAGAATAATTTGTTTGTGATTGTACACAAGATAAAATGATTAAATAATCAATCAAATGTAAATGCTCTTCTGTAACTGCAGACTTTTAAAGAATGAACTAAAGTTCCATTATTTTTGAAAAAATAACGAGTACCTTGAGACATGTTTTATATGCTTCATATGTTGTTTAAAGAATTAGAGAAACCAGTTAGTTTACCTCAGTGGCCATCAACCCATCACAGCTCTTAACCAATAATGATCACACGGTTATTCTATACATTAATAGACAATCATAATTTAGCAAATGAAAATAATTATTCTTATGACCAAATTTTATGTATATTTACTTGTGAGTATCTGTCTCTCGGTATATAAGGAGTATTTAAATGGAAGCTGGTGTAGAATATCGTAGATTTTTGCATGAGGTTGTGTTTACTAGTTTTTATTAATTTAACAATAAATATTTAAGAAAGCAAGAGGCAGCCAAAACTATATTTCTCAGCTACACTTCTATTGATCAATTATTTTATTGCATTCTTTGATCCCAGATATAAAGCTTTACAGGGGTTAGCACGAAGACCCTCATCTGTTGAGCAATCTATAAAACACTCTAACATTAAATCTTTCAGTTATTGAAAGTTCCACTTCCATAAAATCACCGTGACAAGAGGAATATTTTTATGTCTGAGAGAGTTTTTTCCTATTGCATGAAAATCCATATTATCAAATAACCTTTTTTTAAAAAAACATCAAATGACAAGGAGTTGTTAATGCTGGCTTAGTTTTGAATTAATAGAGTCCAAAAGTATTGAAAGCATAGCTGTTCATACCGATAATGACTTAGCCTAGTTCTCAAATACAGCATCTCTTAATTTTAATAGACCATTTGTAGGAGGGATTCCATTATTCCCAAATGTCTGTTAAATATGAAAGTACCATTGTGATAGTTTGTCATTTTGCCTAATTAAACCAATGGACATATTACATAAATTGCTGTGAATGTGGCAAAATTAAAAACAAATGTAACTGCCTTGCCCAAATTATGTCTGATGCAGCAGAATTATTCTATATTTGGGGGAAATGTTTGGATGCAATTTGGTCTGTTGCATCCAACGTTTGCTGTGGGAGTTCATTAAACGAAGCCTTGACTGCATGAGAATAAATAAGTGCCCTCTGCTGTTCTGCATAATGATTTGCTTTTTATTTATTTTGCACATGTGCTAATGCAAATGACAAGGTTAGTTCATGATAGATTTTTAAAGAAAACTTGTAACCTGTTCCATGGGCCATAAGTACTGCCTACTGCATCTTTTAATATCTTGAAAGCTAGGCCTGCTGTTTATTATTTACTGGTTTACTTTCTTTTTTCTGTCACAAGCAGATCTAATATGACATAACAGGTAATAGGAGAATGTTCACGCAAGAACCATGAGATTAAAATGTGCGTGAATTCAGTCACTTGTCAGTAAATGAGGAAAGAATCTCAACTCAAAAGTACGGGGGAGATACAGATGTTTCTCCTTTCACCGATGACCAGATGTGGCTAAAACAGTGAATGAGGCTTCCTAGTCCCTACCTTTGCTCTTCTTTTTACTGGAGAATTTGTCCATAGTCAAATCTTTTTTTCTGCCTTGGCAAAAACTTTATTTTTCACTGTGAGATCCTAGGGACATCAATGGAACCTGCCATAACCTAATTGTCCAGAACTGCAGCCTTAATTTGAAACCATTGCTTTTGTGGCTTGTATCTGAGAAAGAAACCTGTGCCTCCCATGTTTTTGTGATGCTGTCTTCAGAGCTGCCTGTATGATCAGAGTTACAGAGAAAACGTGTTGTTTCTTTCCCCTCCTTTTTCAAAAGTCATTCCCTGTTTGATTTGGGAGTTTTGGTTTTGCAAGTTGCACTGAACTGCCCCTGAAATACGCCCAAGGTGGACTCTAATTAAGCTTCCATCCGAGAGTCCCTGTAAAAGTGTTTTTTTTACATTTCTGCATCTGTTTAGGTGTATCTCAACGGCTACCATGGTGATACATCCGAAACGCTGTTAGTGGGGAACGTGGATAAGGCTGGTCAAAAGTTAGTGGAGGTTGCCAGGAAATGCAGAGATGAAGGAATTGCAGTTTGCAGACCTGGGGCTCCCTTCTCCGTAATTGGAAACACAATCAGGTAAGCCTTATGCTGAGGAGTAATAGTAAAGCCTCCCAAATAGGACAAATGCTATGGGGGGCTTGGTTTAAAGCCAATGGCACGTTTTATGATTCAGAACCATTGTTTCAGTCTGATATCACCATGTGAACCCCGTTGTTCTCCCAAGGTGGTTAGATAATATTTTAAATGGTGAAGTATGCAAGACCAGGTCAGGAAAACTATCTGTGTAAAAAAAAAAGAAAAAAAAGTAAAAAATGTTTCTAAAACTTATCACACTCCCCCTTTCCCCAATATAATTACTAGCAGTTTGGATTGCATTAATACAAATGGTTGTATTAAGATTTATGTAAGTTCATCTGTTTCTTGCATGATAACGAATAGTGCCAAGTAAGGTATTCGTTAATGTGATGAAGGACTTGAAAATTTCTCCTTTATGCCAAAAATAAAAATGATGAACTTCGTAAAACTTGATAATGTTAAATTGGCCTATCGTGTTCAACTTGATTAAAATATATTAACAAGGTTTTTCATAATTTCTGCCGGGGTCATTTTTGTAAGAGTCCATCTTGTTCTTTGCCCGTGTTGACTAATGCCATTAGGGGAGGCCTATGTGTCTTAAGGCTATAAAACATGCATTGCTCAGCATCCTGAGAATATGCTATTTTTATACTTCCCCCCCCTCCCCCAAATGCTTTACAAAAAATAAGAAAAGAGAGCTGCAAAATATCAGTTTGATGTATTTATAGCTTTAAAAATATTGTAACAGAGTCTGAATCAAACTTTACTAAAACCACTTTGGGTTATATCCGAGAAGCTTTTATTGAAGACTTTGTATAAAATTGTGTTTTTGACAGTTTTAAATTATAGGCTAACTAGCCTGGGGAAAAAGGATAGTGTCTTTTCTGTTCTTTCATAGGAAATGTTGAATCAGACCCCTACTGGGAAAAGAAATTTAATGCATATCTCACTATCTTACTGTCCATGAATATAATAGAAGTGAATTCAAAATGTGGTTTTATTTTTGCAAATGGGATGAGTCGATGGATGCACCTCTGTATTTTTGAACACCTAGAGTTCAACAAATTTACTGGTGGTGCGCTTGCATTTTAACAAAATTTATGCTGGAGTCGAAGGGGGCAGAGAAGACAAGATTCTTATTCAAGCGTTCTCTCGAGCACGGCATTCATGGCAGTGTCTAAAGGGCATGTCAGCCTTTGATTCTCTCTGAGAGGTAATTATCCTTTTCCTGTCACAGAACAACAAATGATAGCTAACTACAGAGGCACATTTGCAGTAGTCACATTCATCAACTGCAGGGGGAAAAAAATTCAATTTAATTGTGCAACACAGCTGCACACAGGCTTTTTGAGCAGTTGTGTTGTTCTCCCTGTCTTGCTATTCCTTCCTACCAGATCTATTTTTTAAACTGTTTTCCCCTCCTTGCTTTTTTTCCCCTTCTCCCTTCCCCCTCCTCTTTATTATTTTTTTTTTTTTTCTGGTCTCTTCTTCCATTTTTACTCTCTGTACTTTCTTGTTAAAGTAATTTTCCTTTGTGGCGCTCATTCTTTTTTCCCCCCATTGAAGGCTATGAATGTAGAAAATTATCACAATTACTCATATAATTGAGCCTCTTTGTAGCAAGTGCAACTCCAGTAGCCTTTCTCCATCATGAAAATGGTTTCATTATAGGGTTTTTCATATTCTCTGACACCATCTACCCAAAGGAACAGGCGTGCAGATGAGATGTGCTAGGAATAGGGTAGATCAGGAAGGTCACAGTGGGAATAATTAGCTCTGCTATGGAAAGAGCATCTAGGCCTTTTACTGCTACATAAATGTACTGTCCATGGCTTTTAGGCACAAAAAAAACTTACTAACAAATGGAGCTCCCGCCTACTACTTTGAAAAAAAGATTTGTATCAACACTACAATTTTCCATCATTAAGACTAATAACACAGAGCCTCGTATACATCAAGGGGAATAAAAAGAAAAATCTCACATTCAAGTGGCGACTGGGTGCTGACCTTTGTTCCCCTTTTTTGTGTACGACTTAACTCTTTACAAAAAAGAGCCACACGCCACACCAACAGGCAGGTGAACTCCAGCCAGTGCTGGCGAAGTGCTGCGTTCAACTTGAAAAATTGGAGAAAGCTCCTTGTTGGATAATGTGTTTCATTAGATTCACTCCATTAATTCTGGCTACATTAAAAGTGAGACACAGAAGGATCACAACTAAAAGTAGCTTTAATCCCTCCCTTCCTTCTTTCCTTCCTTCCTCCCTTCCTTCTTTCCTTCCTCCCTTCCTCCCTTCCTCCCTTCCTCCCTTCTTCCTCTCTCCCATTTTTCCTTTACAGTGTTGATGCAGAGGTCAGTATTTTCGCAGCATGAAAATATATATGCAAAGCTTTGTTGAAAAGCAAATTAAACCAGATTGATCCGTAGTCACAATTGCAGACAGAATACAAATCAGAATCAACTGGCTCCCCCCTTCCTCCTTTAATATTTCCTTTTGAATTTTTTATATGCTAGTTTTATTTAAATCTTCATGCAACTAAAGATTTTTCTACCCTAAGTTGTCATATATCTCTGAACGTTGATATTTTTAAACTAGTGTAAAATAAAATTACAAAGTAGTGGGGGGAAATGTGTAAAATTTTCATCATGTTTATGGTGATACTTATTAAGATCTAACTATTGTCTTCTGTCTGCCATGTATTCAGAATGTTTCTATATTTTTTTAAAGACACCATAGTGCATCCTACATATTAATGTATAGGATCGATGTGAATATGGCCTGAATTCCAGAATATTCTTTAATTTTATGATTTGCTCTTAAAGGCTCATGGCTTAATTTAGACTAGCTTCATTCAAGCAAATGAAAACATTTGTGAAATTTGTATTGCATATTAGCCAATTATTATGTGAAAAATCAAACTGCTTTTGTTCAAATCCCTTACATTGCTCACCAAAATTCAAATGGAAAGTATTGTGATCATAACCACTTAGGAGTATTCTTTACATATGCCATAGCCTTCTTAATGTGATTATTACAACCACATATCAATTACAGTTTTTAAAATAGAGAATCTGGATCTCTGAAAATGACTTACAGAACCAAACAAATATAAGCATAGTTAAATCAAGGCACTTTAAACTCTGTTGTTAACATTATTGAGATAAGAGTATCAATAAATGGTTTCTAAATGTTTTAAATTATAAATACAATGTTTTGATACTACCTTAGAACAATACAAAGGCAGGGTTTTTTTTTTTTAAAGAAATCTGTTTCTATCAGATTATGCACATTTAAACAATAAGTGGCTCAGGCAAAATAAGTCATTTTAATGTCATCAGTGATAGATTTTCTTTGACAGCTACTGTAAATTACAATTACATTCCTTCTCCTTTGAAAGTAAGCATTGCAATAAATTATCTTTTATTTCAATCCATCAAGACTGCCTTTCAGAAATGGAACACCTCAAATAAAAGTTCAACGGAAGAGTAAGAAAAATATAGTAATTTGTGTTAGTTTGAAACCAAAAATGTACCTTTCTTTACAAAGAAAGTCCACAATTGTGGGTTTTCAAAAATATGGTTAATTATACCTCATCATTCATTGTCATTAGAGGGAATCCCAGAAATTGTACATTCCATTAGTCTAGGACTGTTATAGAAGGAATACCTTAAAACTCCCCCAGCAGACAGTTGGGTAAGCCAGTACAATACCGTTATAACATGAACTATCCTTCATTTAAATAACTTTAAAAATTAGATTACATCTGCATTGCTGTTTGTGCTATTGAGTTGTAGAGGTAAGCCAAGGCAACTACCAAGAATATGTGGTCCTGGGGGCCTTCAAATGCTCAGATAGCCACCTCGAGTTCCCCTTGACCGGGGAAGAGAGGCGGGGTATAAATCTAATTAAATAAATAAATAAAATAAATAAGATCTTGGTCTTCATGTATTGATCTTCTATTTGTACATCGGGGCGTTCCTGTCCTGACCATCCCCACTCTTGAGTGGTTCCCAGAACCCTTCAAGGAATCATTTGAGGCTATATGGACAAATTCTGTTTGTAGAAATTAGCATTTGATTCCATCATATAAATGGTAACCATGGCTTGGTCTCCTTCCACTCTCCTGGAGTGGCTTTCATTTTTTTCCACGTGATATTAAATCCCTTAAAAGGATTGTTGTTTTAAATCTGATAGTTTGCTGTCTTCTTCAGAAGACAGCTGAAACAAACGTTTTGTTCCTCTGAGAAATACATATAAAATACAAAAAAACAACAACAACTTTTCAGACCAGAATGTGGATAAAAAGGGGAGCTTGATTCCAGCCATAGGGAATAGATGTCTTATGTGTAGAAATATTAGTTCAGTACTATATTTTCATGGGTAAATTGAGGCTGCTTTTTCTTGCACCATAATAACCTAATCTCTAATTTAGAATCAGTCCAGGAAGAGGATATTGGTTCACATGAGAAAACCTGAGCAGCATCAAGTAATCAGATTTTTGAATTGTGGATTCATTGATGTAATTGGTTTCAGGAACCTAATTCTATTTTTAATATATTGTAATCACATATGTTCAATTCAAGTATTGTTAACGTGAGCTTTTTTCATTAAAAATATACCCATTTATTTACTTTTATTAAAAATATTTGTAGACCGTCCATTATCCAGGGGATCTTGTGACAGGCTGAAATTTGGCATGTGACAGATAATGCACTGTTTAAGCTAGAACAAAGATTGCAAAATAATTGTACTGTGAATTTGCAATTCCGCTGTGTTTTCATGCATGCCTCTACTCGTTTCTTTCCCTGCACTGACAGTCTAATGCTAACAAAGCTTTGGCTTGACCTGTTGTTTTTGTATGCAGAAGGCTATTAAAATATTTCAGAAAAGCAAATCCACTGTGAACTTGTGTGAGATAGTACTGTTATATGAGGAAGTTCTAAGGTATGCCTTGTTGAATTGCTCCTTTGTCATCAGTTTAAAAAAATCAAATGACTCAAATCAATTCTCTAAATGCTGGGCTCATCCATATGTCCTGGTTGCCATGACATTAAGACATCCCACTGTTTGCAAAGGTCCTCGCTATGGTGCTTCTATCCTCTTGCCAACCCACTGAAGCCAGTCCATGGCGTTTGATTTGAAAGTGGTCCTTTCCTGGCTGTTTCAGTGAAAGCACTCTCTAATATAGGTAGAGGACTCAACAGCCAGCTAGACTCCATTTGGCCTGTAATCTGACTTCCAGTCTGGTTGAAGGGCTCATAGCCATTTTTGGTGGAGTCTGGTTGGGGAGTACTAATCTCATCTAAGACCAACAGGTCTACCAGGAGCTCAGTATTCCCATCAGTAAGCAAAAATGAGAAAGGCAGACCTTTGACCAGCAACATTTTCATCTGATGAGCAGGTGGAGGGAGGGCAAGTGGAAAGGAATGAACGGAGCATCTTGGTCATATTCTGGCTAAGATCTAGAAGTAAGTCAGGCTGAACTAAGGAGAACTCAATCCTGATTGTATATTTAGATTAAATGAACCTTACTGTGGGATTTACTGAACTCAAAGATTTACTTGGAGTCAGAGAAAAATAAAGAGAAAGACACACACCCTCAAATATTCTTCCCTTTCCCCTTCCAATAAACAAAATGGGATGCTCCATTGGTTGCATTCCTTGAAATTTGACTGCTCTGTATATTGATTTGGAAGTCCCACGTCTTTCTAAAGCTGTGAGTGCAAAGAGACAGCCAGAATAATTATTTGGAGAGGGTAGTGTACAATTTTCTAAATAGGAATCCTAGTGTCAATTGGAAGGGCGGCGTTGTGATATCTGTCTCTGCCCCGCCATGTGTTCAGGGGAGTGACTCATTTATTTTCCCATTGGTAGATATTATTGGGTGGGAGGGGAAAAGATGACAGGTTCCACCAATCACTGCCTTGAAACTACTCTATGTTACAGCGCATATAGTAGTAGCCTCTTCCCATTTATATCAGCCCACCTCATTATATCTGGCAGAGAAGGCATGTTGCAGATATCTTCTGCCAGGGACGTACATTTGGTAGATTTTATTTATTTATTTATTTACTTACTTACTTACTTACTTATTATATTTATACCCCGCCTCTCTTCCCCGGTCAAGGGGAATTCGAGGTGGCTTACAACATAATTAGAACAATTTCAACAAGATATATT
The DNA here is from genome assembly GCA_027560395.1 of Boaedon fuliginosus. Classification (NCBI taxonomy): domain Eukaryota; kingdom Metazoa; phylum Chordata; class Lepidosauria; order Squamata; family Lamprophiidae; genus Boaedon; species Boaedon fuliginosus. Next base: position 20,491 of record JANHGC010004469.1, on the reverse strand, counting down.
TAAAAAAACAATTAATACAACAATAACATCAACACATTTCCAATCACACATCAAGCAAGCATCAATCCTCCAGGGGGACATCAATTCCACACCTGCCGACAGAGCCAGGTCTTCGTGGCTCTGTGGAAGGCCGACAGACTAGGGATGGTTCGGACCTCTACAGGTAGCTGGTTCCAAAGGGCCGGTGCCGCCATTGAGAAGGACTTACCTCGGGGACCCACCAGCCAACACT
>JANHGC010004464.1:16607-29488 GCA_027560395.1 Boaedon fuliginosus | reverse complement strand
GTCGCCATGGCCCGGCGAGAGCTGCTCCTGCGGACCTTGGCCGCGCTGCTGCTGCTGCTGCTGCTGGAGGCCCGGCGGGGAGGCGGCGCGTCCGGCGGCCGACAGCCCCGTTTGCGCCTGGCGCACCGAGGTAAGGCAGGCGGCGCGGCGCTCGGGCAGGTGGCGCGCTTTCTGAGGGGGAAAGGGGCGCGGGGCGCTGGGCAAAGCCACTCTGGCGCTTCTCCGCGGGGTCCGGTCGGCCAGAGTGCGAAGGCGCCGCTTCCCGGGCTGCGCACCCGCGGTCCGGGCGCCTTAGGCTGCGCGGAGAGGGGAGCGCGGCGTTTCCGTCCCGCTTGGCACGGCTGTTTCCGCCGCCGGGCAACGGCGCCTCCTTTGCCTGACGAGCCCCCCGAGCCCCCGCCTCGCCTTCGCCTCAGAGCTGGCGAACTTCGGCAGCAGGGCGCATCCTGAGAGCCGAGGCGGGAGCCTTCGGAGCGGCGTCCGGAGTCCCTTCAGGATCTTCCTTTAGTGCTTCTCCGTCCGATCTGTGCCCTCCGCCCCCCTCGCCGCTCCCCCTAGGGACCCCGATTCGGCGGAAGGAGCAGGTGGGGGGGGTCTTGGAGCGGAGGAATCCTCCGCCGAAGGAGCAAACAGCACCGCGCAGCAATTGCGCCGAGGGTGAACAAGCTTCTAGATGAATTGCAAAACGGGGGGGGGGCACCCGGTCTATACGGAGCTGGTGGTTTTCTAAATTTCCCCCTTCTTCAGAATGGGAGCTTCACCCTGCTTTACCCACCCACCCTCCGCCCTCAACTTCTTGCTGAGTCCTGGGGTTTGAAACCTTCCCGTGCCCAACCTTGATTTCATGCCAAGGACTTGATGTCATTTGACAAGAGGCTTTGACAGCAGATGCGCTCTTTGCTTATTTATTATTAATTTTGGTTTATAATCCGGAAGAAAACCGCTAAATGCCCTCTGTCCCTTGCAACAGTCCAGATTCCTTGGAGTCCCATTGAAGCCACTGGTATTCGGGGTGGGGGGAAACTGGCAGCTGAGTGTGAGTGTGCTACGATCTCTGAGGACAACCGGTGGGACTTGAAAGTCAAAACAGCAGCAGCAGATTTGGGAGCGTCACCTGTGAACATGCAGGCGGGTTTGCTGGCCGGGGTGGCCTCCTCTGGAGGTCAGGCGTGGCTTCCACTGACTTCAGCCAGGCGTATCCCAAAGAGAGAAGGCAGAGTCTGACTCTCTTGCACGACAGTGCGGAACACATTTAGGTGCGGGCCCTGCCCGGTTGGGGCTGTTCTGGCTGCGGTTCTTTGCGCCCGAGCCTGAGGGGAAGGGAAGCCGGATGCTTTCATCTCAGCAAAAGTGGGGGGGACGCATTCCACGAATGGCCACCCCCAGTGAAGGAGCTGAACGGGGCAGGTGGGACCCTTTTGGCGTAGTGGTTGACGGTGGCCACGTGATCTTGGCTTGTTTGTCAGTGTTTGTCAGCATCAGTGGTTGCCTTCAGAATACGTTCGGCTTCTTTTGTCCCTTTCAAGAGGGTTTTGGGACACCTGGCAACTGCCTGGGCAACTCCCTCCACTTGTCTTGGCAAGTTTTCTAAAAAGTGGTTTTCCCTTACCTTTTTCCTTGGGCTGAGAGAGAGTGGCTGGCCCCTAAGGACACCTGGGTGACTTTCTGCCCCCAAAGATGGTACTTGAGTTCATGGTCTCCCAGTTTCTAACCTGATGTCTTAACAACTATGCCCAACTGGTTCTATTACTGACGTTACCAAGGAGGAAAAATAGAATCTTTTATAAAGAGATAAAGAGTATTCTTCGTTTTATATTGCAGCCTTTACATTTTACAATAAGAGCTTCAAACAAATACTAGAAACTGCTAAACATTCCCCATACAAATGTAGAATAATTGCTATCTACTTTCAGGACTTCACTAAGAAAGTTACACAATATGTTCTTTTAGATTTTGTATCTCACTTTTATTATTTTTATAAATAAGGTGGCAAGTGTACCTAACGCCGCTTCCTTCCTCCTCCTGTTTTCCCCAGAACAACGCTGTGACGTGAGAAAGACTGGCCCAAAGTCACCGAGCCGGCTTTCATCTCCCAGGTCCTAGCCTCACATCTTAACCACTAGAGCAGAGTTGTATGCATGTCTTGATAACTAACATTAATAAAAGCTTGTAGATTAATGGTCGTTAACAAAACAAAAGAGCAGCTGACAGATTCCCAAGCTGGTCCTTCCGTCATCCCGTGGTTCGCTCTGCAGCAGGGAGGCGGTGGGCTTGCTTCTCCCTGAGACGGGCTGCCTGCTGGGGTGTTGTTGAGCCCCAGCCAAGGGCTGCTGCTGCTGGGGCCAGTAGTCCCGGCTTTCTCCGGTGGGGAGGCAGGCCTGCCAGGAAGAAGGGAAGCTCGGTCCAAAAGCTCTTCCGTCTCTTTCCAAATGAACGCTTCCTCCTTCAACAGACCGAGAACTAGTATCCGGTGAGGCCGCCCCGATTCTGAGTCAGACCCTCTGGGCAGCCCAGGTGTTTTCTGCCTTCCTTCAGGGCTCCCACAGAGAGAGGCCTCCCTGCAGAAGGCTTGGCCTCTCCGTAAGAATCACGCCGGCTGCCCTTCGCCTGGTGCCCCTGCCTGACGGAGACCAGGCCAACCCGGAAGCTGCTGACGGGAGACTGGCCTGGCCTGCTGTGAGAAGACAGGTGGGGGCTCCGTTTAGGGTCCTTGCGGTGATCAGGGATTGGCACCGTCTCTTGACTGAGCTGCTTCTGCGTCTTGCCCGGCTCCTGCTCTCCCTCGGGGCAGGAAGAGCTGCTGGGAGACAGGGCTTATGGGCCTTGTCCTGCTTCTCAGTGCTGCCCAACCTTTCTGTTGTCAAGGGCTGTGGTGAATCAGGGTTTCACTTGTTTTTTTAATCGAGTGAGTGGGATTTTCTTCCTCACTGCAAAAAATTCGGGGTCAGAGCAGCAGGGGTGGGGGGGTAGAGAAGCCCTGGTGAGATGGGGACCCTGATGCTCCCCATTAAGGCAGCCAGAGGGGAGGCGGGAGGAGCCACGGGAAGCCCCTGAGCATCGACTGAGGGATCCTCACAAGGCAGCCGAAAGTCCTGCCTGCAGGCTGGGTGTGTTTATTTGGCTGTGTGGAAATATCCTTAAAATCGGAGTGACCTCTGACCCGCCTTTAAGCCTTGTGTGAAACTTGTCTTCACCAGTAATAATCTCAGTTTCATCCAAGGAATTCCCACTGCATGAATTAGATTGTATTAAGAGGCTTCAATAAATCTGCTTTGTTGACACTCCAGATCTGAGCTTTGCTTCTAGGAGGACAGAATAATGACCATATTGACTTTTGAGCACATGATTCAAATAAAGTGTCCACAGTATACTTCATTTTTCCAAAACATCTTTGAATGGCTGTTCGGCTTCATGTGGTTTCAGCTTTGCATCCGGCTGATCTAATAAGGGCAGATAGATTTTGAATGGGAGACCACTCAGTGATCACAAGGCTGCAGATTGGATTGGTAGTTTTTTTTTAAAAAAAAGCAAGCGTCTTGGGAGAATCAGCCTTGCAGGAAGTGGGTTGCGCTGTTGTCACCAAAGCAACAAGGAATCTGGCAATCAGTTGAATTTAACTCAGGGAGCCCCTTGTTTTGTGGCTGAAGATTTCAGTCCATGTATTTTCAAAAATAGGGCAAAGAATATAAAACAAAGCCTCTTTTGCTTGATGGGCTTTTTATATAATAGTTGATATCCAGTGACCTATTACTGGAACTTGCTTCATTGATAATGAATTGTGAAATGTGAGATACTCATTCATAACTAAAGTACATTTGTGACATGTAACTTTTCAAATTATTATTTTAAATTTGTTTTACGTAGATGTAACAGTAACAACAAATGTAAAATGTTAACTGAGATAAGAAAAGGGTTAGGGTTAGGGTTAGGGTCATTAATTGTCCAGCTATTTGTTCTCAGATACATTGAGAGCTCTTGGCAATGAATTTGTAAATATTAGAATTTTTGGAAATAACGTGATGTTCCATCTTGCTGTGACTCTTTCCCTAACCACTGCCTTGGGCGATCATCTAGGATTAATGGATAGCATTGAATTTACATGCCTGAATGTGTCAATAGCAGTATAACCTTCTGGCTCTTTCAGATAACTCCTCATTTTGCAAAGTGATCTCCACGTAGCAGTAACCCCGGGGCTGATCTGACTTCATCAGATCCCTTTTTAGAAAGACGGCAGACAAGTTCTCTGGCCTGTAGTGGTTGTCCACAGTGACGATCTTGTGTTTTTACGCACAGCTAACCCCATTCTTTTGCCATGACTTTTATGCACGCATGGATGTGATGTGCTTGTTTAAATCTCTGAGGAGGCAGTAATGATAGGTGGTGCTTACACGCGTATAAGGCTGAGGAGGACATTATTAGGGGACATGCCCTGTCGCTTGCGTCCATGCCCTCTTACCCTTGCCACATCAAATGGCTGTGTCTTCAGGAGGCAGTTTTTGAAGGGGAGGAGACGTGGAAACAGCATGGCTGGTTGGGGTCTGCTGTATCGAACCAGAGGCCACCCTGGTCCATGGGGGGGGGGGGGATGGGGGAAGCAACCGTTTTGGTAGCCGCAGGAGAGAGTCAGTTTGGTGAAGCTGATATGTAACCTCCTTTGGTTGCCCAGAGAGTCTTCGGCCACTCAACATTTTTACTGACTTTAAAATTTAATGGGTTGTATATGGGGAATATAAGGAACAGCGTTCCGTGCACCTTCGGCGTATGGTCATGCTGGCCACATGACCATGGAGACATCTTCGGACAGTGCTGACTCTTCGGCTTTGAAATGGAGATGAGTACCACCCTCTAGAGTCGGAAACTGACTGGCACATATGTGTTATGGGAACCTTTACCTTTTTATATGGGACTCAGTAAAGATGATGCCAGAGGCTAATGTGGGTGTGTATGTATATATGCACATACACAACACAGTTCTGGGGGAAAATGTGTAGGGTATACACAACGAAGTATGACAAGAAAGCTGTAAAAAAACTGTTGCAGTGCCCTTAATAGTTTTGAAATTGTTTTTGCATTTGAGTGTGTGTGTGGAGTGCGTGTCAAAAAAGTAAAAGACAGTGGCCAGAACCATGTGGTCAAAACCCCTAACTCTTAAGGAATGAAACAGAGGAGGGTTTTGGTTTTTTTTAAGCTTGGTGGATGTGTGAGTTTCAGTCGTAGCTACTGGTGCCCAAAAGGAGTTCCCAGATTGTATAGTTCAACCAGCTGAAAAGTCCTGGACATGGAACTGGACTATTTTTCCCACTGCTGAATGGGCCAACTTATGAATCAACTCCTTGTGTGGGGCCTTGGCAGCTTCCTGCGCATTTAACACATCAGAAGCTCCGTGGGAGCAACTCAGTTCCGTTGAATCAGTGGGAGAAGCCCAAAAGCAGAGGCTCCCCGACCTCTGCCAAGGGCTCGTGCCCATGGAGGGAATCTCTTGGCATGCGCCAGGGTTTGGCTCTCGGGGTCCTTTCTTCCTGACTGCAAGGCACGTTTGACCCATGAGATCACCGAGAAGTTAAAGCTTAGCTCTGTGGCCACCGTAGCGGCAGACTCGTGCTCTCCCTGCGAATATTGCGGAAGACATCTTGACAATGTGGGGAACGGGATAAAAGACAGGAAGGATGAAGGTGGATGTATCTCCCAGACAATGGCTAATCTCGGACGTTAATCAAGTCAGCCCTGATTAAACCTTGAATGGGGATTACCTGGGAATTAGGCTGTGGGCTAGACGGAGAAGTTGAAAAAAAAAACCTTCAAGAAAGATAAACGAAGTCACCAACTCTGCCCACGAAAGCGCATGGATGCAGGCTCAGGAGCTAAGCCTGGCTGGGGGGCATCTCTCGTTTTGTGTTGCGAGCAGCTCAGTGATGGAAGGGAGGCATCTCCCAGCCCAGTTCTTCGGGGTCTCCAGGCCACTGTTTCCTGGTTTCCCGAGAGAGAAAAGCCTGGAATTCTCAGGCTTTTATAAGAGCATGGAAGTGGCACAAAATGCTCAGTATTATTTTCAAGGAGCCTGCTGTGACAAATTCTAATTCTACTTTGGCAGTTTAGTCTGATGGCTTCTACACATTATAATTATTCACACGGCTTATGCAGACAATTGCACATTTATTTACAGTATCTTAATTTACACTGAGTTGGTGGTTCACATGTTTTTTGTTTGCCTGCAGATGTAGACTTGGTCTGCACGCACACGCGTGCACGCACACACACACACTTGCACTCACACACATGCACACCACACACACAGGTGTTTGATAATGGGAAATCCTCAGGGAGGACAATCTGCATGCAAACAAGAACGATAATCAGACATTTACAATGTTGAGAAGGATCCAAACAATTTTTCTTTCCAGCATTTTTTAAAAACCAACTAAGAATACAAATAGTGTGTCTTAACCTGGCTTACAACAGCTTTTCAAAAGTTGTAGGGAATGTTTGCCACACTTAATTGAATTTACAAAAAGTTATGATTTCCTGGTTGTAAGCGATTCCTTTGACTATGTAGGGAAATATATGGGAGTTTTTATCCTGTAAATTCCAGAAGAGATACGCATATGGAATTTGGTTATAACAATTGTTAATAAGATATCGTCTTATTTTGTGTACATTTTCTTTTGTTCTAATGACAAGGATGACACTGAAAAGCTCCTCTTTATTTTGTGGAAACCAGCACAACTCTTACAAAGTCCCGCTTTTCAGACAATAAATCAACGGGCAATATGACTTGGAAGAAGGAGAGGTGGGTGACATGAAGAAGGCATTCCCTTCCGCTTGGATCAGTCAAATGGTTTTTCATCCATAATGGAAATGACTTCCGTGATATTCATAAGAGCCCCCAAGCTCTCCGAAGAAGAAGTTCTGTGCCAGTTCCCTTCAACTGCTGAAACATCCACCCACGGCCTTCCTTCCTGCAGCCCATCTGTCCCTGTGTCCTAGAGGACTAGGCAGCAGGCCCCTCCCCAAGGGGGTGCGGGTGTGTGCGTGCGTGTCCCCATGCGCTTTTCCTGCACTCAGCGGCATCTACTGGTTTCAGAGAGGGAAGCTCTTTTGGAAACGGTGGCAATCCAGAAATCTTCTCTGGCTCACAATCACAATCCAGACTGAAGAGAAGCATATGGGATTTTTGCATCCCCACTGAAATCTGGTAGCTCCTGCATTTAGGATTGTCTTTTCACTGGATTTGCAGAACTTTTCAGCATTTCTTCTATTATATTTTGGGGGAAAGTGTGAGTGGAGAATATTACGCCTCCCTCCTTAGCCCAGTTTTTCCTGGTGGCGGAAGGGGCTGAACATCAAAAGCAATTACACTTGGTCTTATGTACCGCCCCATAGTGCTTTTACAGCCCTCTCTAAGCAGTTTAGACAGTCAGCATATTCCACCCCCCAACAATCTGGGCCTTCATTTAAGCCACCTTGGAAAGATGGAAGGCTGAGTCAACCTTGAGCCGACCAGGATCAAATTGCTGGCAGTGAGCAGAGTTAGCCTGCAATGCTGCACTCTCACCACTGGGCCACACCAGGGCTCCTGAGGGCCGTCCACATCCTTAAAGGAGAGAAGTGGAAAAGGACACGTCACCCATCGGCCTGGGATGTTTTGTGCTGGAACATCGAGGCTGAAAGATACATTATCTTTTGATTTGGTCACAAATAATTCAAACAGCCACTGACTTGTTAGTTTATGAAATGGACTTCCAGCTGATGCTTCTGAGTTGTTGAATGTGATTTTTCCTGCTGATGAGTGATATTAGGACTGTGATCATTTTTTGGATGAAAATCTTTTAGCGCCTTTCTTCAGTTCATCTCTTCAAAAGACTCCTTCCTCCCTCCTTTTTACAAATAGAATTTGAATCAGTTGACTATGTTTGACCTAAGGAGCAGGGCATCCGGGGCTGATGAGTACGATGATTTTAGGTTGAAGAAGTGAGCATTACGCCTGAACCCTGGAATCCCTGGAAGTGTCCGTTCCTTTTCCTATCTTTCTTTCTGTAAGGTGAAACCATCTGGTGGAAACTTTTACTGCAGCTCCAGCCTTTCCTGGAAAGAAGTCCTACTTAGCGAAGGCTTGACATTCTCAGCCTGGTTGACGGTGTGCTCGGCTCCGTCTGCTTCATCCCCGTCCAAGGAGCCTGAGCTCCACAGGGGCATCGCAGAGAGCTCCCCTCGGGGCTGCGGAGAAGCCTGATTGAACCCGGGCTCCTGCTTCTCGTTGTGCCAGACAAGGCAGGTCGGGCAGCACTTTGCAGCCATTAGGGCATCTTCCTTTTTGAAGAAACAGGTTTCCCCGGGGGAAGGAAAGGATGGAAAACCACTTCGGCTCACTTGAAATATTTGCTCCCTTATTACAGCTCTTCTACAGCTCCTTTCAGGGAGGAGAAATATTCCTTGACCACATGCCTGGTTTTCTGCAAACCCCAGGAGGCAGACTTTGGGGCTGCAGAAACAACATGGAAGGCAAAGAGGCTGTGGAGCAGCTCCCTTCGTGGCAGTTGTGACTTATTGCACAGCTGCTGTGCAGCTTGTCTGCTTGCGTATTTATTCTGCTGGAACAAATGCAGTGGGGAGAGTTGGTGTATTGGTCCTAGAGCCTGGAGCAGCTATTGAAAACGAGTCGTGCTGGACGGTCCCTGCAGCTACTCATAACGATATTATTTAAATATCGGGGTGAAACGTTGAAGCTTTGCCCTGACGCCAAGGAACCATGGGACTTAAAACAGAGCAGAAGGTCATTTCAGATGAAGTTGGGAATAGATACTTCGAACCATCCTGGGAGAAACAGACGACGTGGCTGCACATTATGTGATCAGCCCAAATCAACGTGTCTGCAGGGCGAGGCCTCTTTATTGGAGGTTATGGGTCCTAAGCTACCCCAGGCCCATTGTGGGATGGTAGAGGTGGGCTGGGGGGGGGAGTTACTTTCTATTTCACTGCGTAGGGCTAAAAGAGAGGAGGAGAGGTGGCTCCAGTCCCCCGACTGGCTTGGATGCCTAAGGAAGGACTAGAACCTCCTTCTCCTGGTCTTAAGCACTAAAACATGGACTCTAACTACACACCCCGATCCAACTATTAAATCACAACTTCAAACTGCCTCGTGAGTGGTTTGCACACATACGTGTAAAGTGTACAGGTGGATTATCTAGATACGCTTTTCTGAATGCTTATCTCTTTGTAGAGTTCTGCCCAAATACTCTTGACCGGTATTGATAATAGCTTGAAAATTGAACGTGGATAAGGATTTCAGGTCTAACTGAGATTAGAAGGCTGTTCAATCTGCCCTGAGAGCTCTTGTTAAGACTCTAGGGTCATGGTTATATAATACATTATGTTACTCTTTTACAGAAATGCCTTCTTTTTAGCTGGAATAAACACCCTCCTTCTTCTCTGGGGACTTGGGCAGCCGAAGCAGCCTTTGCAGAGAAGGGCAGGGAAGAAGGCTTGAGGAAGGGTCTCCTGGGTGCCCGAGTGGCTTCTCACCTGCAGGGGAGGGGGTGCCTGAAGCCGGTCTCCAAGGGGCCTCTGCACGGTTTCCCTTGAGAAAGCCCCCGCTGCTGAACGGAATCTCTGTCCGTGTCTCTATTGATAGAGTTGCTCATGGGAAAAAGCTTCCCTAAATCAGATATTTGTCAATAGCGATAGGTTTGATAGATGTACATGAAATGCAGATCAGACATGCAGAGAGTTATCCAATTAGAGGACGGGGAAAAAAATCCCCTTGAAGAATGGTAGCTAAAAAATTATGGATGCTTTCTGCAGATGCTGGTAGATTTAAAATAAAGATTTATCTGTTTAGTTACTGAGTTTATTTGCCACATCAATTGAAAGTGGCTTCGAGCAATTTATATATTCTACTTTACATAAGTCAAGTTAAAAAGTGCAAGAGACAAATACAAATAACTACATAATACAAATCATAGCCCAGAGAGAGAGAGAGAAACACATTTGTTATGCTCCCTATTACAAAGGAAGCAGGTTACAAAACACAACACGCACACCTATACATACATATTATAAATAGTATAAAATATATATTTCTCTGTGTGTGTGTGTGTGTGAATGCACATTAGGACAACTGATGCTCCTTCTTCTCTTTAGTTCCCATCCAGGTTTCTTTTCTTGGCATCGTTTTTCTTTTGTCTTGTGTCGTTCTTGGTGTTTTTAAAACTGCTCTTTGTTCATAAATGCTTTTAACAAGTGTAAATTGCCAGGGTTGTTGGGAATCGGGCGGCGTATCAATTTAATAAACGATATTATACAGGATTAATATAAACTGACTCAAATTATATGTCTCGGAGGCTTCTTCCTTCCTCCGATCAGTTTTCATAGCTGGCAGCAGGAGAAGAGCACGCATGTCTCTGAGGGCTCCGATGGTGCCCTCCCTGCTTCGTAGTCTGCGCTTGTTCCTTAATTTATTCTCCTCGCGTGTCTTTCTCCGTTAAGTCCATCTTGCAATTCTCACTTATTTCCGACCGAGACGCCTGCTGATGCCAGCAGCTTCCCAAATGGAACGCAGTGTGAATTATTTGCCCTAAAAACCATGAGCACCCGGAAACGTGAGATAGGTGGAAATTGCAGTTTGTGTCAGGAAACAAGGATAATTCACTACATAATGTATTGGCATATATCCTTAGCCGATAACTTTTGAAAGCCCCCCCTCCCTTCCCGTAGGTCAGAGTATGTGATGCTGGAGGCTGGCCAATATCTGAGCAGGGAGGAAGGGCAGCAGAGGTGGGGGTGGGGTGCAGCCCTGGCTTGAATTCTTGGGCTCCAGCAAATGGGCAGCTGTTGGAGAAAAGAAATTTCACGGTGAATATGTAATACTCACAATTGTGTTGCTCTTTTTTTTTAAAGGGGGGATGATTAACACAGGAACAGCAAAATGCATCCTGACAATGTAGCATTTGAACTTTATTTTTTTGCCTTCTCCAGATTTCTCAGGAAATGAATATATTTGCTAATTCAGCTGTCAGGACTTTTTGTACGGTATGGAAGCAGTTAATCTATCTCACTGTTCTTAAGGTTAATTATTCCTGATACCTTCAACTTCTTCAACCTTGTTTCTAGGCCCCTGATAATCCTCATGCTTTGAACTTATTTCCAGTGTCTTCAAAGTTAAAAAAAAATGTGGTACCCAAATTGGACATAGTCCTTGAGGTGGGAACAACATTCCAGTTGGCCAATAGATGGCAGCAAAGCAATGCAGAATCCTCTCTTTGCTGACATCTAGTGGTCTCCATGTTCCGGTAGAATTATTTACTTTAATTTCTATGAATTAGAAACTACCTTTGTCTTGATGTGACCTAAAATTGTATATGACTTTTTCGTAGAGAGGGTTGACTCCTATTTAGCTTATGAACTCCATGATCATTTTCTTGGAATGATTAATGGGTGACAAAAGCAACAATACTGTGGGAGATGACCTGAGGGATGGGTCAGGCATGTCAAAAGTCATGAGTCCCTTCAGGGCCACAATCATCTCAGTCCAGCCCACCTTGAATTCTGCTGACTCTTCTCTATTGACCGTCAAGGGTTCAGGTTCCTATAGAGAGTGTGAGCAAGCAATGAACCTGTGGCCATTTGAGCCGCCTTGGCTGCTGCTGATCCGTTGTGCCTCCTGACAAATACAGAACCACCACCCATCCCTCTGACAAACTAGAGCACAGTGATGAATGTGTGAGTAACGCCCAAGCAGTCGGATGGCTGTTAAGAGGAGAAAGGGAGAACTCCAGCTATTTCTAGAAAAGGGCAAGTCGTTATTACATCAAGCCTTCCGCTGTGGCTGGTTTTAGTATTTTGCCAGCAAGTTGGTGGATATTTGTGTGTTTCCCAAGCAGCTATGATATTAACTTCAAAGACAAATGATACAGCAAGTAATGAAATTTACACATTTTGAATAAGTTGTTGCGCTGAAAGTGAGATCTCTTGAGTGCAAAAAATGTTCACGCTTGCAATTGTTTGAAGTGCTGTTGATTTGACATGCAGCTGTCATTTATAATTAAGCTGGTTGTTTCAATGTGGGTGGGGAGATTAAGCAAGGGTAAGAAACCGTAAAAAGGCATATATTTATCTCTCATGACTCAGCACAGCTGGCTGAGGATGTCAGGATGCTGAAAGCAAGGACAGGGAGCTTAGAACAGCAAAAAAAAAAAAAGACCGATATTGATGCTGTCAGTTTAGGAATCTAGTTAGACATTCCGGTTGTGTCTATCTCCAGATTGTGTGCAGATGTTTAGTATAAGTCATGATTTCTGATACTTTAGCTTCCATTTGTGCATCTAACACACTGTGTTACTTTTCATTCATAAAACATTTAAACATTTAAAATACTACTATAGCAACATTTCATGATGCATATAAATACTTTGCATGAGACGAACAGGAGCAGCTCCTGGGGAGCTCTGCCCTCCCTTAGCCAGGCCTATCTCGGAATGCTGGGTTCCATTTTTGAAAACTGACAAACTCAAATAAGGGCTACCAGATTCAAGATCCTAAATCCCGTGAGGAAGAATTAAGCAAAGTAGACATCTTCAACAAACAAAAGAAAAGGTCAGAGTGGAACATGAAGGGAAGTGTTTAACCCTTGCCATAGACAGGAGAGAGTCCGCTGTTCTCCAGCAGGACCGGGGCCAAAGGCCCCTGCAAATTGGCCAAACTGCAAATCTTAGTAGATATCAATGGCTTCCACAGGATTGTCTTCTCCTGGGTTCATCTGCTTATAGGATTCGACCGAACAAGGTCAATTTTCCACCCTCTTATCTAAGTATGCCGCCTCGAGTTCCCCTTTTGGGTGAAGAGAGGCGGGGTATAAATCTAATAAATTATTATTATTATTATTATTA
>JANHGC010004464.1:3084-16507 GCA_027560395.1 Boaedon fuliginosus | reverse complement strand
AGGGAGAGGAATAAGTGAGGTTGCTGGGAAGGTTTCCTGGGGGTCTGAGTCTGGAGGGCAGACTCAGCCCTGCTGTTTTATTTGCAGCTCTTTCCTTCTGTTTCTTAAAAATTGTATTTCGTAGCACAACTACTTTGAGATACGACAGGGCCTGTTGCAAGTTACCTATCCAGAGTCCCTGCATAAAGTGGGATTGTGATGCAACAACCCACAACCCAAGGTTTCACTCGGAAAAATGTTAAGCCTTCCAAAGCTAGTTTAGCAATGCCGTTTTGAAATCCTTGGAAGATACGTTTACGTGACTCATGTGAGAAAAAGCTAAAGGGGTCACAGGGAAAAATATAATTGTGAATCACATCTTGTTGTATTTATTATGTTTCCCCCCGCCCATATGACTGTACTTATTTCCTTTATAAAAATGAGGCTTAGAACTCAAGCCCTTTACAACAGTTTCCATGACAACTGATCCATCCGCTTGAGTACTTCCTTCTACTTGTGCATCCAATAAATTTGCGTTTCCATGAAATCACTGCCCAAAAAACGTCCCTCACGATGTAGGATTTTAAGGTGTCTTCCAAATTTCTGCTGATTTCTGTCAAATGTGGGATCTGATCTGAGAGTTTAGTGCAGCATCCACAGTTGCCACTTCGAAGGGGGCCCAAACCAGATTTGGCCAAGACTTATGATTAGTAGATGAAAAGGTAAGGTGAACGCAAATATGAAGCTAAACTTGGTTTATTTTAAATGTTTGTAAGTATATAGTTTATGTAGTTACATACAGTATGTAGGTGAAAAGAAAGTTAAGCTATTTCTTGATATAGGCATGTACAGTGCCCATTACGAAGAGGGGCCTCCATGGGCCTCCATTTTTAAGAAGAGGTTCCCTGGTCTATGCATGGACATTCATGCTGGAATCACAACCCTGGCCCTTCAGCAGAGCAGCCCATCATCCCGCTCCATGTGAACTTGCTCCCACATTCTCTGCTCCGTAAATGCATAAAGTTTCCTTCTCGACCTCAGTGTGTGTTTAGGAGTCTTTTGCCAAAATGGCATAGTTCTGATGTGGGTATAGACCAAATGCCCAATCAAACGTAACCAGTGAACAGGACCCTTGAGGCAATGCGGATTTTGCTTCAGGTGCCTCCTGTCTCTTGTTAAAATTCACGCCAATCAGATTTCCAGAGGTTACCTTGAAATCTACAAACTGGATTTGTTGGCTTCAAATCACAAGAGCCTCAGTCGGTCGGGGGGGGGAGGCGTTTGGGGCTTTTGTACCCAGTCACTGCCTTGTTTGGGGAGTTTGGGAGCCATGGAGCGACAGGGGTGACAATCAGATGGGGGGAATTGCTTTCGCCCCTCTGGTTTTGGGGAGGTTCTTAGTTTGTTAGAACCGTTGAGCCTGCTTGCACCGTAGGACTCTCCGGGTGTTGAGAATCACTTCCCATATAAAAGGATCTACAGTTGACAGCCGGGGCTTCATTCAAGCAATTGAGCAGCTCCACTTAAAATAACTTTCCCCCCTCTTCTCACTAAAGTGTCTCCTTATCTTATAGACATATTTAAGCTATTCTGCGCAGTTTTCTGTCTCCCCCCCAAAACTATCACTAGCCAACTATACTCTTGGATTCATGCTTCCTCTGTACCATGCAAACCCAGTGAGGCAACCTTTTGGTTCGTCTGAGAAGGTCCAAGGGAAGAGATTCAAATGCCTCTTTCCCCAGGAAGCTCTCGGGTGGCCAGCAGGGCCTTCCACCGGCTGTCGGTTGGGTGCTTGTTGCTCCCTGATCAGCGCATGATACGCCTTTGGGCTGCCCGCAATGCCCCAAGTGGGACCTGAGCCCTCAAAGAAGATTTTTCTTCTGATGAAAGACTGTGGGGAAATCAGTGTTGTGGTTTGGAAGCAGCCCTCCTAAGAAACCACAATGGATTGCAAGCTCTGGTATGCTCAAGTCACTCGCCTAGCGCTCTTCACCCACTGCATTGTAAAACACAAGAGGAAAGAAAACAGCATCTCTAAATGAATCATTAAAATAATTCTGTCATTTAGCAGCTTCTTGTCTGCAAAAACAAACTTTTACACCCATGAAAAGAATTTCACCTATTTTTAGTGCATACCAGCCCCTTCATGACCCGCCCCTAATAATTCCATTAGTCTGAACAGGCTGATTTACTGCTGGCAAACCGAAGCCGTCCAGGGCTTTGATTGAGCTGTGGTCTTGCCTGAGATTTGGGCTTGCGGGGATGGATGGGGTGGGATTTGGGAAGGGGAGCAGAGGCGGCTGGTTTTCGGATTCTGGGGACTGGCTGGATTCCTATGAAAAGAGGACCTGGTTTCAGCACGAGGCCTCCAGTGAGCTGGCTCTCTCCATGGATGCTGGCAACTCCATGGAAGCTGCCTCAAGTTCCCCTTGACCGGGGAAGAGAGGCGGGTATAAATAAATAAATAAATAAAATAATAACAACAACAACAACTGGTGTACGTTCATCATGGCCGCTCATGGTCCTGGGATCATGTAGTTGCCATTTCCATGGACCACGCAAAGATCCATTTCACAGCAGTGTGTAATTCACTTAATAACCCATGGCAAAAAGATCATAAAATCAGGCATGACTCACTTAGAAAGCCACCTTGCTTATCAATGGAAATTCTGGCCCCAGAATTATGTGGTCATAATTCAAGGCCTGCCTGTATACAGCCATGAGAATGAGAAGTGAAATGTTTTCAAAGAAAAAAACCCCCAAAAGTACAGTTGCCTCTTGAAAAAGCACCTTTTGGAGGAACCAGGACCTGGAGGGCTGAGAGCCTCCGTGGACATTTAGCCAATCTAACAGTTTCTTTCTCCAAGTTTCTAAATGTTGTCCAATAATTCATTTCTGTAGTCATTTTTCCCCTTCTGCTGTTTTTAGGATGCTTTCTATACAAGCTGTGACAAGCGTTTCGGCTTTGCTCTCACATTTTTCTTCTTGAATTTCCAATGAGCATAAGTCGGTCAGCATCAGTTCATAGGTACAATGCATACTACATTACAATCGGGGTGGTTGGGATTTTTTTGTATTTTTTATATAAATTTCCCAATCCAAGCTGTGTACATTTTACTATATTTTTTCCACTTCGTTTTGACAATTCATATCCCAAGTTTTGTTTTATTCAGAATATGAGTGAGGGATATGACTGACGGGGTGAAAAGCAATGGAAAGAATGGATCCCACGGAAGAATTCCTTTCCTGATCTTTGAGTTTCCACCTTCTTCGCCAGATAACGTGTGTACATTGCTGGCAGAGCCATGTTTTGCACACCTTGGATGATGTCAGAATAATGAGGGGGGAAAATGGTTCCAGCACTAGAATGGCCACGGAGGCCTTAGTCAGATGAAGGCAGCCTCACAGTGAAGAGTAGAGGCTGTGTCCTGCCTGGGTGGGGAAGGAAACTGGCCCCGATTATTATTATTATCTCTTTTATTCATTAAACATGAAACTCGGTCAACTGAACATTTCAAAATGCATCACAAATACCAGTGACTGGTGCTAATGGTTGATATGGGTCACTGCCAGCATCCTAGGTATCAACCAAGTCCCTTCTTAAGATGTACGATGTTCCAAGTGGTGCAGTTTTTTGCAGTTCCGCTGCGATTTCTTGATGTGTTTTGTAAAATTCTTGGACATGGTACCAAGTGCCCTGATGACAACGGGTATCCCTGTTACATGTTTCATCCATAATCGCGTAGTTTTGATGGGCAGGTCACGATATTTTGTGAGTTTTTTCCAGTTCTTTTTCTTTGACTCTGGTGTCTCTTGGTACCGCAATATCAATAAATTGTACGCTTCAGCCCTTGACAGCCATAATATCTGGCATGTTGTGCTCCAAATGATGATCCGTCTGTGTTCGAAAGTCCCACAAGATCTTCACCGTCGCATTTTTGACAGTTTTTTCCACTTTATGTTCCCATGACTTTTCAGATACAAGTAGGGCGTATTTTTTACATAATGACCAGTGGATTAATTTAGCAACTCGGTCATGTCTAGCTTTGTAGTCAGTTTGCGTGATTTTGCTGTACTCACATATTAAGTGTGAAACAGTTTCAACTTTGTTGTTGCAAAGTCAGCAGTTTGATTGTCAGTGGATTTTTGTATCTTCACTTTCTTGAGCAACAAGTATTAAAACTTCCGTTTCTTGATGGTTCCTCTCTCAAGCCATCCCATGTCAAGTTGTTATCACATTTTCCTTCAATGTTTTTCAAGTGCTGTCCATGCAACGCTGAGTATTAGTATTAGTATTAATTATTACCCGGCATTGCTCAGTTTTTGTTTTTTATAAAGAAGTATATTTGTGCCGCAGCATTTGTGGGCCTTCTGAAGCCCGCGGCGCCCATTCCCAAATCTCAGCTCTGCCAAGGTCGGCTCTGGGGCAAGGCCAGGGGCAAGGCCGGGCCCGGCTCCGGGGCAAGGCCGGGCCCAGCTCTGGGGCAAGGTCAGGCCCAGCAGGCGACCTTACTTGGCTAGGCGGGCTTCTCCGTTTGAGTGCCGTTTGAAAATATGGTGCCTCAGTTTGAATATGGAGCCTCAGTTTGAAAGAAGCCTCAGTTTGAAAACTGCACACGCTCAGTAAAGGAGGGAAAACTACACATGCTCAGTACAGGGTTGCTGCTTGTTTGTTAAGAGTATCCTCTTTGCCCCCCAAAAAGGGGGCAAAAAGGCCCCCTACTCTTTGGTGATCCCGACAGTGCTGATCTTACTACACTTAGTTATCTATCTGCCAAGTTTGAGCTAGATTGGAGCACATACAAACAAACATCCCTCCCGGACTTCTGTTTTATAGATATAGATTATTAATTATTATTATTATTTAATACTATCATCCATTTTTCCTGTTTCATCCCTCCAATGGTAGTCTGCCTAAAGGTGGAAAAGCAGAGAACTTCATGACAATGAATGTGTGAAGGCATCTCAAAGTTTCCTAACCCATCTCTGGAGCTGAATTCAAACATAGTTTGAAACATACCTGCACCAACAATTTTATATTCACATATATCCATTTTTTTCACCCACAGGACCCGGGTGCTCATTTCTATAAATTATATTTTGCAAAAGAAATGGGGACAAAGTTATAAATAGCACTATGCCTACTGAGAAGATTGTTTTTTAAAAATGACGATCTGTAGACATGAGCTATCGAAACAATAATTGCATCACAAGCTGCATTTGCACTTCCAAATAGATACAGATGAATGTCAGGACCTATTTTAATTTTGTAATCGTCTTAATATTTTTGCATGTCAGTTCATTCCTGTCCTAAATCTTCTTTCCCATGTGTTGCAAAAGAAAAGATTAAAACTGCAAATTTAAAAATCAACCTGAATTACATTGTAACTTGTACACTGCACTTTAAAATACGTGGCAGCTTAATCTGACATTCGAGGGGGAGAAATACAGCCCCTTTAATTGCTTTCTTTTACACTCTCAGCCTGATTTATCTTAGTACTGCCTCCCTTGGGGTTTAGGGGGGTTTTCTGAGGAAAATGCTACTTCTCACACTGATGGACTCCAGGCTGGCTGATCAGTTCTGAGTGAGGAGATGTTTTTGAGTCTGGACCCCTCGTGTGTGTTAGACCAACACTCAGTGTTGTCACTCGGCACAACTTGGGGAAGGGAGACACAATCTAGGAAGGTCACACAAGGCTTTTCCCATGAGGAGAGGCTGTAATCTTTTGTCCACCACCAGGACAAAGGGGTTGAGTGCAGATGGCACAGAATCAGGAGTGGATAATGCTTTAGAAAAGAAAGAGAAAAGGAAGAAGAAGGAGGAGAAGGAGAAGAAGAAAGACCTGGACTGGCTTGAACCGGGGATTGAAATAAACCACATAATGTTTACCAGGGATGAGCTCACAACAAGTTTGACATGGTTGCTAAAGAGGCTAAGGCCACAAAATCCCTAGGAGCCATCATCCCACTGCAACCGTAGCCAGGACAGGCTTGGCATAATGGATACAGTGGAGCAAGTTCATAGAAGAGCAAGAGGCCGGGGAGCTGGAAGCCCCATGAGGCCTGGTCACTGCAGGGGAACCCATGCCCGCCCCTGGGTCATCCTTGGAGAGGCGTTTCCTTTTCCAAACAGAGGGACAGAAGGACCCAGGCAGGTGGCTCTGGTGTTAACTCAGCCTCTCTCCCCTTCCATCTCGGCAGCCGTGTCAACCACGTATTGGGATAGACATCGTCCTCTTACCAGGCTGTTAAGCTCATTCTCTTGGGGCCTTTATTTGATATGCAAAGTGATCAAACTGTTGTGTTACGGTTACTAAATTCTCATTTTTTCTTCCTATGAACTAAAGGGAGAGGGAAACCTTTATTGCTTTGTCTCCAACTGAGCTCAGAACGTATGCTTATAATTAAAGTAAAACGTTTTGGTCCTTGTTTTATAAGATTATTTCCCACAGAATGAACTGCAAACCCTAATAAAAGGCAGACTGGAACAGACTCCGTTTTGTAAAAAATGGAGGGTGTTCAAGATTTCATAAAAAGTAAAATAAATGATTGTCACTTAAGCAAATTCTCTCACCAGACAAGGGTGAATAGAAGTTAACGATTCCAGTGAGACCTCAGTAATTGACTAGAATTTTTCCAAAGTTTGCTCTTAGGATTTTTCACCAAAGGCATCCAGTTATCGTGGTCTTTGATGGCCTGGTTTCCTTTCGCTGCTAACTCTTCCCAATGAAGAATTCCCCACCATGACATGGCCAAAATAAGCGAGTTTTGTGATTTTACGAATCTTTGAACGTTCCTCTTAATCCGTCATGGATACATTGTTGGTCGTAGATTGTGCAAGCATTCAGTAGGTAGGCACTTCATGCTCTGAAGTGAAAACTCTGAAGTGGGCACATCGTCCCCGGCTGGATTCAACAACCTGCGTCTTTTGGCAGGATCGGCTGGAAGGAGCAGCTGCTCAGCTCCAGAAAAAGAGGCAGCTCCTTGAAGGAGTGGCAGGCGGAGCAATCTTCTGCTTCTGAATGTGCATGCAACCTTCATTACAAAACTAGATATGAAGTGGTTTCATTTCCTGGTGCCAAATGGTTTTATCGAGATTATTCAGCAGTTGGGGATATGTGAGGGTGCCAAATGATGACAGACTTGAAAAGATACAGCAGTTGCAGTTCAAGTTAAATGCCTAAATTTGACATATAGCTGCACTCTGAGTTTATTTGGTCAAAAAAGGATAGCAAGGAGTTGTGTGCTGTTAATAATCCTTTTGCCTTTGTTACTGGCTCCTACCAGCTTCTCACACATGGAGCAAATCGTTTCTCTAAATGTCCCTTTTCCACGTCATTTAGGCCTTGAATAAAACATACAAAGACAGTAGTAGATGTGAGCAGAGTACATTTTCTTTATAATTATAGCATTTATCTTTTGTAGAACATTGAAAAAAGCATGTGTTTATTTCCTCCCTATTCCCTAAATCTCTTTATTCTGCTTTAGTTTATAAGAAGGAAATGTGGGCAGTTATTCAAAGAAGTAAAATATAAAATTCTCCTGGTCAGACTCTCAGTCCCCAAGGATGTTTCAGGTAGCGGCTGAAACCCAGACTTGATATTTGGAAAACAAAGTGAATCTACATAATTTTGATTGTCATGGGATCTGAAGTGTGGCAGTAGCAGGTATGTAAAGTCACTTGTTACGTTTATATCCCTGTTCCCCTCGGAATGCAAAGCTGCTGGGGGGTTAGCCCTTTCACATCCAGGCTTGAGGGCATCTGGGTGCCCCAGGCCGTTCCGGCTGATGGAGCTTTCTTCCGCCGATAGAAAGGTCTGCATCTGTGGAATTATTTGGGAGAGAACTAGGCTGGACTCGCCTGGGAGACAACCATGAAATGCTACGACTCGACCTGGAAACTCCAAAAAACATTCCAAGTAAGACACTAGCAAGTCTCTCCCATAATGTTGCCAAGAAAGCTACATGGACGTATCTGTTTAATCACCAGGAGTTAAGTCTGTTCTATAACCCCTCTATCTTTTCTCCTTACTTTTGTAAAATACCCTCCTATTTTCCCCCTAAAGGCTGGGATCATCATCATCCCCATCGTACATGACTAATAAGATGTTGGCCAGATGTGAACACCGGCTGAGGAAGCATTCAATAGGTCAGACCTTAGATATTCCTGACCCTGCGCCAAGATTCCTCCTCCAAGCGTTTCCTTTGCCTCTTTCTCTAGCTCCTTCCCAAGGCACCAGGTTGCCTTTCCTTCGGGCTTACTTTGTCTCCTGGAGGTGACAGAAGGTGCTGACAATCTCTGAATGGTGGCAGAGAATTTATGGTGCAGTTAAATCCTTCCCTATTAAGAACATCTTTTCTGAATTGCCCTTGTCCCATCAGTACAATCAATCATGACATCTTTCTCAGCTGTCCTTTCTAGATAATTCCCACCATTTCTGTTGGCACGAGATTAATCCCAGATCTGAAAAGCAGCACGTTGATAGGGAGCAACGGGAGTCTGTCTTTCTTTAACTCCTTCCGTTGCTTAACCCTTGTTCATTAAGCACCCCACAATCACCGATTTCACAACTGTAGTGAAAGGCAGGAGGTAGAAGTAAGCACCTTAACCTCAGGAAGACACCTCTTTTTGGAGAAGTCAAAATCAGTTCCTCCGTTAAAGGGAGGAAGGAGAGCTGAGAGCCCTGGAGGCATTTTGGGCTGCCCTCTGTTTTGATCTCCCAGTGGGAGAGCTTCTCTTCCCAACATGAATTGATCTCAGTGGGGAAGTCTCTTGGGTTTTTTTTTTTTGTTTTCTCCACCCGTCAGCGTTTTTACCTGAAGCCTCTTTTTGGGTTGGGAACCGGCTTCTGTTCTGGGGTTGGCCTTCTTTTGTGACCCGTGACTGAGTCGCTCTTAGCCACCTTGGCTTATTTTTATTGCCCTTGGAAAGTGATAATCTTAGGATTCTGCTAGTAAGTCAATTATTTTCCTTTTGTGGAAATATCAAGAAAATTTCTCATCTTTGGGGAGGGCAAAAAGTGTTCTGCTTGTTAAAAGTGAGATTGGAGCACAGACTCAACTCGTGAATGGCAGACTGTGACTTGCGAGTGTTTTAGACCGTTTTGCTATACATCTTTTGGGGGCCAAGAATAAAGGTGTGCGTTGAAGACTGGTGTTTAATGGCAGCAAATATCTTAATTTGTTGCAAAACAGCCTGACCGAAAGCAGAGATTTGTTGATGCCAACTCAGTTGAAAACAGGGATGGGTTTCTCCCGGTTCGCTGGTCACCCGCTTTGTGGACGCGCTTCCAATTCGGCTGTCAAAAGCGCGCTGCGCGGGATCGCTTTTAAAATCTTCATGGTATTCTGAAATACTCTGATCCAACAGCTGTGCAGCAGCCATCCGCGGATAGCCAACCCATCCCTGGTTGAAAACCAGTCAAATTTATGGGCCGTGTCACAATCCTAAATCTTATGGGAAGGTATTAAAATCTATAGAATCCGCTGCTGTTTCCAAACTGCTTTAAAATTAGGAATATTTTCTCCTGCTCATGTTGTAAAAAGTGACACTTTGGGGAAAGATGGAATGCTGTCCCACCCTTAAGTGTGCAGGTCATCTTTCTGACAGGACTTTTGGGGGAAGCAATGGTATTAAAAGCTTTGGCTTACAGGCCTTATTTCAAGACCTGTCAGCAAGAATCTGAACATGCCCTCAGGCCAAACATCTTGCTAATGGAAAGCAAGCTACGAAGAACGTGCTGCAGCTTAGCCAGTAAGCAAAGTGGAGAAAGCGGCTGGTTCTTCCCTGGATTTGATGTCTTTGGAAGTGCCACATGTTTCTTTAGGTCCATTTAGCCTCACAGAGTCGTGAAAACCTGTCGCAAAGGAAAAGCACCTTTAAGAGGCCTGGCAGTGAGCGGCTTGGAGGAAGGTGGCTGCTTACAAATGCAAGAGCCGGACAGGCAGACCCTTCCAAGCCCAGTGTATTCATATTCTTTGAACTAAACTTTCTCTGAGACCCATGGACTTGGTTGGGGGTTTGGAGAATGCTGAGCCCCACTGAGCACTGCTCATTGTTGCCTGCCCGCATTGTGATGGGATCTGTTTTGACGGATCCCATTGTGTGGCTTCCACTGAAATCCCCGGTGGATTTATTTTGGGTTCCTGTTTTGTCCTGCATGGTTTATTCTGCCTTTGCTGCTCAGAAGAGAGGACGCCTCTTGGGGGAGGAAGAGGCTGCCCCTTCTCAGGGCAAAGAGGGAGCCGGTGGATGTGATCCGGGGAAAGAGGCTCCTTTTCACCCTCCAGCCGTCCATCTGACCTCCGACGTGAGTGGGACGGAGCAATTTCTAAGCCGCCGGGGCCCCTTACATTGACACGGAAGGTGCCCTGCCAGGCATCCTCCTGCTGCAAAATGTTTCCCACCCCTCCATCTATATTTCTGTGGTCCTACTCCATGCAAAGATAACAAGAATATGTGTGTAGAGGTGGCCCTTGTGTTAGGACTACAACCGAGCTCTGCAATTATGGGTATGATCAAATGGTGGTTATCAAAACAGCGAAAAGATACAGGTTACCCCACAAAAGCAGGGGAAAGGGGGCTAGAATTTTGCCAGCCTCCTTTGAAAATAAAGCCCTCCTTGGAAGACTTGCGTTGCAATCCCTCTCCTTCCTTCTGACAAATAGTATTAATTAGGACTCTTGCTCTTGAGTTCACAGGTGTTTGATAGTTTTCTCGTTTTATTTCAACATGTACAAGTAATTTCATTCTTTTACGGTTTCCTCTTTGGGACAGTGTAGCTGGGATTGTAATTATTTATAGTCTTATTCCACCAGACTTCTGTTTACACATAATAAGATGTCTGTCGTTTTTGCCTTGTTTCTTTGTTACTTGGCCAAAGATTAGGTGGCCTGCAAAGTGTCCCTGCTCCTCTTCTCCCTGCCAGAGCAGAGCTCCCTGGCTCAGGGTTCAAGTGGCCTGCTTCCATGGGGGTCTCCTTGTGGCAGCCGATCCTGAGAGCGGCTCTCTTGCTTGGATCTCCTCTGCTCTCCCGATGATCTCCTGCAGCTGCTGACTGGTGCCACGGGCTGGACGGAGGTCAGATTGAATTGCCTCCCATCTTCATTCGGGATTCTGCAATTGTCAATTGTGACAAAATTCTCCATGGCTCCAAAGGCTTTTAGTTCGGTATAGAACATAATTTTTCAGAGCTCTTTTAACTATCCCTTTCATCCATCTATCTCTTCTTGTTAAAATTAATACAGCTTTGTGTATTCTTTTTCAATTGTTAATTAGCTTTCTATAAATTAGAACATTAAAAGACATTCAATTTGCAAAATAGGTCGCTGTCTGGAACATATCCTATATTTTTCTTTGCATACTGAAATCTGAAATGCAATGTCTTGAACTTTAGGGATCAATTTAGTCGGTGGTGGAAAAGTTATCGGCCTAAATTTCTAGAGAGCTGTTCATAGCTAAGAAGGATTGACACTCAACTGGACAAGGTCTCCCTCGGCTTCTAACAACTGAACCTGTAACAGTTTTCCAGGAGCTCTTTACTTGTTCAATTTCAGTCATGAGAAACCGTGGAAATATGAATCTGGGAAGTTCCTGGAGGGAACAGTAATATTCTCAGCGAAAATTCCACAGAGATTCAGGAATGAACAGAAATATACAAGCACAAGTTATCTGACCATTTTAAAATGAGAGGGAAACGTAAAATACGTTGAGCTTTCAGTCCATTTCCAACCCCAAACCACCCATTTCACCCTCTAGGTGGGATATACTGAGCCTGATTTTCAGATGGTTTGAATATTAAGTGTTTTGCACAACTCTGATTACAGATAATTGCAGTCTGAACACTGCAGTGATACTGCATCGCTCGTTGCCATGATGCGGCTTTAAATGTATTTTGCTCTTGTCTGCTTTCAGAGTCAGCCAAAAAAATAAATAAATAAATGCCGCCTCGAGTTCCCCTTTTGGGTGAAGAGAGGCGGGGTATAAATCCAATAAATAAATAAATAAATTGGTAACCGGCCTGATTCTTCTGCAAAAATTGAATAGATTTGTCTGCATGATTGGAAAGAAAATCTGCCGGCCTCATTGAAAAGAAGGCTGCTTTGGGGCTGCGGAATTCTTTGCGTTAACGTTGCCATTCTAAAAAGACAGGCGCAAGGTCCCCGAGCCCGGCTCCTTCAGCCGCTTCTGGTCGCCAGGCCTTTCGTCCATTGGAGGAAAGGGTTGGACAGGCAGTTCAGATCAGGACTAATCCTGAAAGGCGGAGAAATGCTGTTTTAGCATCGCACGGCTAATTTGCTCTTTCCCTGTTGCTGCCTGAAGCTCCCAGGATCACCAGGCTTCCTACCTCCCGGTCTCTCTTGATCAAGTCATGAAAGCTGACAAATTTCAGAGAATAAAAAGCTATTTCAAGCCTAATTGAGAACTTGAACTGATAAAAAATAGGTTTTCCTCCTTCTCTATTTGCCTTTTTGTAGCTGTTGGCTTCGGAAAGGAAAGGGACTCCCGCAACCCAGGAGCCTGCTGGGTGTGTTTCCTTGCCAGCTGACGGCTGCGATGGGTGAGCCCAGCTGGGTCCTGGGCGGGCAGTTCAGGCAGGCGCCTTCAGGGGTGTTCATGCTCTGCTGTAGCTATTGATCCCGGGCATCGGCCCCTGCCCCAAAAGGTTACCTTCCTTTATGCCTTTCCATGTTGTGGCTTTTTTCCTCCTGTTGCGTGCAAAGTGAGAGTCTTCCTTTAACACCGTGTCTCTATTTAAGCTTAAAAGCACCATATATTTACCTGGAACAGAGGGGGCGGGGTGTGTGCTGGTGGGGGAAACAAATGCTTGTCATTTATTTGTGATAATCCTCGAAAGAGCAAAGGAACCAATAATCTGAAATATGTATTGCGGGAAGCACACCTGGCAAGAAAGTCATTTTTAGTCATCCATTTTAATACACACACATGTGTACATTATAATTTAAATTAAATGCGTGAAAGAAATGGTAAAAAGATAAATAATAAACAGAAAGTTTCTTAAATTTGCTTATGCTGGGGGGAGATAAATTGCTCCCCTCAGAACGGGTGCGCAACTTGAGGGTACTCCTGGATCCACAGCTACAATTAGACCACCATCCTTCAGCTGTGGCCAGGGGGGCCTATGCGCAGGTTCGCCTGCTGCACCAGTTGTGCCCCTTCCTGAACCGGGAGGCTCTTCTTACTCATGCCCTTGTCACTCTCGATTGGGCTACTGAAATGCCCTCTACATGGGTCTGCCCCTTAAGAGCACTCGGAGACTTCAGCTGGTTCAAAATGCCGCCGCGCGAGTGATTGAGGGTGTACCTCGGTGCACCCGTATAACACCAATCCTCCGTGAGCTGCATTAGCTCCCAGTGGTCTTCTGGGTGCAATTCAAAGTGCTAGTAACAACTTTTAAAGCCCTACATGGCTTAGGAGCGGGGT
>JANHGC010004463.1:17731-28844 GCA_027560395.1 Boaedon fuliginosus | reverse complement strand
CATGTTGAATTTTGTTGTGGTTGGTTCCCCCCCCCCCGCCCACCACTACCCCACCCCCAGTACAACTTGAACAAGCTGAGGATTGAACGCGGGGCTTCGTTGCGTGCCAGGCAAGTGATCTATTCGCGGTAGACCAGTCCTTTCCCCAATGCTTCATAACTTAACCTGTAGAGCGAAGGTAGCTCTGCCTGTCTTGAGAGATATCACTCATCGGAATAACGACGAGATGACGCAATCCATTTTGGCAGCGCATCTGAAGGCCGTGGGGCAGTTCCTCGAGACGATGGTGCTTTCAGTCATGTGCGTCCAAGGATGCACGTTTTCCAGCCAGAACATGGAGCCAAACTTTTTTCCAGCTCAAATCCACCTTCTCTCTGCACAAACCCCACCACCCCCATTCATGAATTTAATCCTCGGTCCCGGAATGTTTTCCCGATGAGCCTGAACAGCTGGCTCTCACTGCAGATTTTTTTGCTGACAGCATTCAGTTGTTCTCCTTTTTCCCCCTGCATCGGTCAGACGAGGGCCGGCCTGCGTCGCTTTGTCTGCTACTGTCTGCTATCTCAACGGACACCCTTCGCAATCTTCAGCTGTTTCTCCATTTCATGCCGTGGGTTGCGCTCGCCTTCGATTGAAACTCCTCTTAATAAGACAGGAAAATGAAATTTTTTTTAAAAAAAATGTCAATGGGGCTGATCGGTTCCCGCAGCAACTGATAAAAAAAAAACGAGAGAAATTAGATCCTAAAGCTGCCAAGAACTTTGATGGAGAAGTTATTTTTTGGGGGGTGGAGTGGTGGAATCGTGCACTTAAATTTACACTTAGGACGGGATCACAACCACAGCTGAAGAGGAGCCACTTTCTTTTTTAAATAAAGTTTATTAAAGTTTAAAAAGGATACCAAAAAAAAAAAGAGAAGATAATTAGCTATAAGCGATATTTACAGATATATTACAGTATTTACAGTTTAATTTCTGCAGTTTGGGTATGCACAAATTAGACTGGCCAGCCCATATTTCTCTAAGATGTTATTAGGAACTTCAGCTCCTAGGGCTTGTATACTATCAAGTCTTTACGATCATTCATAAGAAAAATAGCCTCCCTTACAGCTGTTCTCCATGAATTTATTTTGAAAAGCCAGCACATTTAGCAGTCATCATCAGATCATATAATCGTTTAATCTCACTGTTCAATTATTTGAGTGCTTTCTTTGATTGGTTCAATATTGCCTGCCAATTATATGTTTTTTTCTAGTTGGATCCACCTTCATTTGATGAACCCTTGTACTAGTGCTTTGAAAATGAGTCAAGATGCCTCTTTTCTCCTAATCTTTACAAAATTTTAAACATGTCAAGTCTCTTCTCTCAAGCCATTTCTTTTTCTAAATAAATAAACTAGAAATTCTACTTTTTTCAGTTCTGTGTCCACTGACTAATTGGGCCATATATTTGTCTTTTCAGGATGGTGACCAAATTCTATCAGCATGTCCTGACTTTGGCATTTGCGGTAAATGAGATCAATGAAAATGTAAGCATCTTGCCAAATCTCACACTCGGTTTTCACATTTATGATAGCTATTATGATGTACGGATGACCTACTGGAGCACCCTGGACCTGCTTTTCAAATCACAGAGATTCCTCCCAAATTACCAATGTGACTCGCAGAGGAATCTTATGGCAGTCGTGGGAGGAATGAGTTTGGGCATCTCAACCCACATGGCAGACTTCTTAAATCTCTACAAGATTCCACAGGTAAAAAGATTAATGTTGAGGAAATCAAACTTGATACTGTACTATTTATGTATTCCTTCTCTTGTTATATTGTTATATAGAGAGAGGGAGGGAGAGAGAGGGAGAGAGCGAGGGAAGGAGAAAGCGAGAAAGCAAGAAGAATGGATGAAGATAATAGAGTCTTGATGGTTTCTAATTCATGGCTTAATTTTCCAAATGTAGTTTCTGAAATAAAGTAGATACATTGACAGTCCAATGTTCCTTGGCTTTAAAAAGTCTTACATTCCTTTTTAGCTTAGTTATGGTTCCTTTGCCTCAGAAGACAAAACACAACCACGTTCCTTTTATTGCATGGTCCCCAACGAAGGTCGCCTGTATAAAGGCATGGTCCAATTGCTTCTACATTTCAGATGGACATGGGTTGGGCTACTTGCTGTGGATGATGACACAGGGGAACATTTCTTGGACAACCTGGAAAAGACGTTGCACGAAAATGGAATCTGTTCTGCTTTCAGAAGAATGCTCCCCAAACAAGGTCTCTTTCTTCCACTCAATGAACTTGGAGATATGGCATCAATTATCTATCAAACCTTCATGGATAGGCAAGCTAGAGCATGCATCATTTATGGGGAAAGTATGACACTTCTGTGGCTGAGCACTTTAGTGCCTCTAGCAGATCATCAATACGGAACAAACATAGCCCTTGGAAAGATATGGATTACAACTGTGCAGATTGATTTTACAGTGACATCCTTCATCACTCGTAATTTCTTTAAAATTTTCCAAGGGACTATTTCCTTCTCTATTCACTCAAATAAGCCTCTGGGGTTCCAAGCCTATCTTCAGAACATAAAGCCCTTTGAGACAGAAGGAGGTGGCTTTCTCAAGAAATTCTGGGAGCAAGCCTTTGGGTGTTCACTTCCAAATTTTCAAGAATCTGACAATGTTGGTGGTATATGCAATGGCAATGAGAGGTTAAGGGATCTTCCTAGCCCTATTTTTGAGATGAGCATGACTGGTCACAGTTACAGTGTGTACAATGCAGTCTATTCCATAGCACATGCTCTGCATGCTATGTTATCATCTAGATCTCCATTCAGAGAAATAATGAGAAGACAACGTTCTCAAGAAATCCAGCCTTGGCAGGTAACATTTCAGCTACAGCCTTATGTAAAGCTATACGTTGCTCCCTCAGAACTGAAGCCATTCGTTTTGTAAAAGTGAAGCATAGTGATTTTTCCCATGGAGGTATTACACCACTCCAAGGTCAGTTGTTGTTAGTTGCAAAGTCATGTCCAATCCATCGCGACCCCATTGATAACATTCCTCTAGGCCTTCCTGACCTCTACCATACCTCGTTACCATTAAGATCTTAGTTTTCTTAATGTTGAGATTCAAACCAACTTTTGCACTTTCCTCCTTTTTCTGCATCAAGAGGCTCTTTAGTTCCTCTTCACTTTCTGCCAATAGAGTGGTATCATCTGCATATCTGAGGTTGATATTTGTCCCTGCAATCTTAATTCCAACTTGTGATTCATCTAGCCTCGCCTTTATCATGATGTACTCCAAGGTCTAGGAGAATTCAAAAGAGGGTTTGGTATATATGCAAAGGAACTATTTGTGATTTACCAGAACATACTAGAAGAGTTGAAAGGCTTCTGCTTCTTGTGATTGTCTAAGATCATGAGGTAACACACAGTGTAATAAAGTTACGAGTAAATTAAATGGATGTGAAATAATGCAAAAAGCTGTTTATCAGTTCTTGGCAACAGACAAAAATAATCTGGGAGAAGGATAGAAGCTGTCCTGGCCAAGTCTCCTGAGAAGTCAGACTGGAAATGGCCAATTACTTGCAGAAAATAGTAGTGAAAGTTAGCACCATTTTGAATTAAACCTTTCCAAAACCCCAGTTCTCTATAACCAGTTGTTATCCATCTAAGCAGTTCAGAGAATCGGTTGTTGGAAGAAATCTTTTGCTTTTTGTTTTTCCACTTTACAGGGATAATCCTGTAAAGAAGGCAGGAAAGAAGCATTCTGGTGTTGTTTAGAAATTACCTCTTCTATTACATTTTTTGCAGTATGCTAGACTTACTATCTCTTTCTCCCGGAGTTTTTTCTTTGTTGACTTTCTTAAAGGGGAAAGGTTGTTTGACTTTCTTAAAGGAGAAGGGTTGTTTAAAGCTTTTTACACTCCTGTGTTGGGGGAAAATAATTGAATAATGAACCAGAGCTGCCAGAAAGAAGCTTCTAATGACAAGGAACCAAGATGAGTGACATTCAGAAAGGCTTCTTGGCTGGCTAGAAATATTGATGTTCAAATGTGAGTTTACACATCCTTTCTGAGTTTTGGTCTAAAAATATTTTTTGGTGAACTTTAATTCTGTGCTTGGTGAAGTTTAATCCTGTGTTTATTGATGGGATAATTTTCCCTATTCAGCTTTGTTTGGAAGGAAAAAGGTTAATCTCTGTTCCTGAAAAGAAACTGGGTTGAGAAATCTGGCTAGTTCCTGTGTCTATTTGTTCTGGTAATGAGCAAGAGTTGGCTGCTGATAGTTATCATTGCATTTTAACTATTTTAATTCCTCAAAGTGCTCTGGCACCCTGCCTGATTTGTAACTCCATCTTGAGGCATTTTTAATCTAATGAATGGCATAAAGGGCAGCTTTTTGCAAGCAAAGAAGCTTTTTGTATTTTTGTATAGGTAATCCTTGACTTACAACAGTTGATTTAGTGACCATTCAAAGTTACAATGGCACTGAAAAAAGTGACTTATGACTGTTTTTCACACTTACGACCATTGTAGCATCCCCACGGTCACAAGACGCCAGGCGAGGTGAAGCATCCCTCAATGTGAGTAATGTCAAATTGGTCACACCCACCAAGTCACATGACCAGCCAGCAATGCCTACCCAACTGGTCATTAGGGCAGAGAACCAGTTGTTAAATTTGAATCCTACCACTGACACTTTATTGAATCCCACTTCTTACGTTTTATTGTTTGAACTATTATTTCAATATCATAGAATATTTAGTGTACTAATTAAATAATGTTTTGTTGTCTAAAAAAGGGACATCAAATCTCTTTAAAAGTAGAATTCAATGTCTTAGCCAGAAAGACTAAACGTCCCATTCTTCAGATTGATTTGTTGATGAATTGGTTAAGCAATTTGTTCATGCTGATTAACAAATATAAATATGAAGATTTTAGAATATGATTAACTCTAGAGGTAGGGGGGAAAGAAATTTAAAATATAAAAATAAGGATATTATAGAATTATATAAGAAATAATGATGAATTTTATGTATGCTTGTATTTGGTTTTGGGAAGTCAAGGGGGGCGGGAATTGTAAAACTAATAAAAAGATTTATACACAAGCAATTTGTTCATGCTATTCCCACAATTCTTAGAGTTCATTACAGTGAAAAATAAGTGCCGTATATTCACTAATTGATTTCCAGGAGACTAAATACAGTCCATTAAAATTTAGCCATATCCTAGAGTCTCCTTATCTATATTCAGTAAATGTGCTTAGGAAATTTCTGCATAATAGAAAAATAACTATAGCCTGCCTGCAAATCTTCTTTGGATTGAATACTGTAAGTAAAGTAGAGATAGCATTCCCATTTTGACTCCACACATGGGTTTGCCAAAAAAGAAAAAGAAAAAAGAAAACCCACTTTTATTATGTTACTAAAGAGGTAAATATGACTTTTCCCCTTTTCCACACAGAAGCATATGTTCTAAAGTTGAATTATGTACATTAAAAAGAATGGAAAATTATTATTCATAATAGCATATTAGACTTGCAGTCTGGAAAAATGAGGGTCTAACCTTTCTCACAAATACAACACATTTGACTTTTATTTCATAGACAATTTGCCATTTTACACAATGTAATATTTCATATACTGCTTAAGAAGATTGTTTTAATTAACTAGCATGTAGGTAGATATGAAACAAGACATAAGCAGCATCTTCTGTAATGTAATGCCATATGCCATTGCCTGCCTATTCTCAACACTTGCCAGCCATTTACTTTATTCTGAGAGAGGAGTCAGAAAGAAGACCTTGCTAATTGCATCTCAATCATTGGCAAGCATGCTAACAGTCTTGGCTTCCTCTCCTCTCCAGTGAAAACTTAGAACAGTTTCTATTTCCACCAAGCCAGTACAGATTTTGAAATAAAGATACTATGCCACACTTTTGGTTCAGACTCCAAGACAATTTATTCTTTGAATGTCTCTCTCTCTCTCTCTCTCTCTCTCTCCCTCTCTGTTTCTCTTTATTATGAAAATTATTTGAACTTAAATAAAGCTAATAATATTAGTCCTAATGATATTAGTTAAAAGATAAAAGGATTCTCTTATTCTAAGCTTACTAAATTATGCAAATAGTATTATACTATATTGTTAAAAAATGACTTACTTACTATGTATTCTCAGCTTTATTTTTCCTCTTTTGACTTGGGTTAAATTTAGCTTTTTGTTGTGCTTACAGTAGGCTCGCTGATTTTTGTTAATACACAATGAACATAATGCATAATACATTCTACTGAACTCTACTATAAATCACCAACACACACTAATGAAATATAAAAAGTAAATCTATATTTCATGGCTATAAATCTGAATGTAGGATCAGTATAGTTATTAGGGAGGATATATTGAACTTGTAGTTATTCCTTCCAATGTCAATAGTTCAACTTCTAAAATATGTTAAGCTTTACATAAGATTTTCATCTAGCTGAAATACAGTTATCAAATTCTTTAAAATTAGAAACACAAAATTCCTGCAAAGAAATATAACTGTTCAAACTAAGTTACAAACTTATACAAACTAAGTACAAAGAAAGGGAAAGAAACATCTTGCCACTACTTAATTGTTTTTCTTCTCTTACTTTGTAAAGTTATCTTCTACAGTAAGACAAAATATTGGTAAGATGCATGTCAGCACTGCTCTTTAATCAATATATATTGTTTTTGTGTATTTTTATTCTTTTAACTTTGCTCAGAATCACCTCATGATGAAATAGGTGGCAAACAATTTTAATAAATAAAAAAGTGATATATAAAGAAATCCAGTGTAATGTTTAGTTTATGAAGGATTCAATTTGTGTTCTTTTCCAGTGATCAATTCAGAATTAAAGAGAAGGCAGAGTACCTCCCATAGTATAGAGAAATTTGGAATGATACATGGCAAGAGATTATAAATGAAGAAGAGACAATACAGGTATTACTCAACTTACGACCACAACTGAGCCCAGAATTTCTGTTGCTAAGTGAAAAATTTGTTAAGTGAGTTTTGCCCCATTTTATGACTTTTCCAGCCACATTTGGTAATTCAACCACTGCAGTTGTTAAATTAGTAACACGGTTCTTAAATGAATCTGGCTTCCCCATTGGGTTTGCTTGTTGGAAGGTCGCAAAAGGGGATCACATGACCCCAGGACATTGTAACCATCATAAATATGAACCAGTTGCCAAGCATCCGAATGTAAATCACATGACCATGGGGATGCTGCAATGGTCATAAATGTGAAAAATTGTCATAAGTCACTTTTTTCAGTGCCATTGTAACTCTGAACGGTCACTAAATGAACTGTTGTAAGTTGAGGTAGTGGTTCTATTTAGTTTTGCTTTTGCTTCAGCCTATATTTTTCTTAGCCATGCTCATTCTTTAAGAAAACAGATTGAACTGATACCTTTGGAAGGAATGTCATCCCCAAGATAATAAAGGTTTCCCACTAATGCGATATTTAGTTATCATTGTAGAATAACTTGAGAAAGAGGACAGAAATTGATTCTACATAAGATTGGCCTGAATAATTTGAGGAGGGGGAGGAAAAGTGATGGTTTTACATGTAAGACTAAATTCTAAGATGAGAATCTGAGAACAAATACAGGTAGTATTTGACTTTTAACAGTCCTTGACTTACAACACTTCATTTAGTGACCATTTGAAGTTATAACAGCATTGAAAACTGACTTATAACTATTTTTTATACTTATAACTGTTGCAGCAACATCATGATCCACGTGATCATAATTCAGATGCCTGGAAATTGACTCATATTTAGGACTGCTGCAGCATCCTGGAGTCATGTGAGGAAGCCAGATTCACTTAATTGTGTTACTAATTTAACAGATGCAGTGATTCACTTAACTGTGGAAAGAAAGATCGTAAAATGAGGTAAAACTCCCTTAACAAATGCTATCCTTAACAACAGAAATGTTGAGCTAAGATATGGTCATAAGTCAAGGACTACCTGTATATGAACACTTCTAGATTCACAGACTTTCTTTGCCAGCTGTCTTGAGAAACTTGTTTTAAAGGGTGGAATGTTTGTTTTTAATAAATGCGCAAATAATAATAGAGGCTACAAGTAAGAGGCTTGAAATGGGGGGGGGGGAAATATTAGAAACATATTAAGATAGAAAGACCAGAAATCCACCAGGAACCACTTTTTCACTGGCTCCATCAACACCCTTCATTACAAAAATATTTCATTCAGGACAAAAGAGCAAGCTTAAGATAAGACTCCATATGCTTTGACTGAAGAAACTTTGCAAAAATATTTTTATGATGCGATAGATATTTTTATGATGCGATAGATATTAATCTCTTCTCTCTTCTCTTCTCTTTCTCCACTCAATTTTTTTTCTGTAGATAGAAAAATGAAAGCAATAAGCAGTTTCTTAGAGACATACTGGTAGTAGCAATAAGTTTCTCTAAAGCGCAAAGTATCTCTACATTTCAGAGCTTTAGATGACTCTAAATGTGGTTTTGGTCATTTTATAGGAAATTCCTTCACCCCAGAGAGCCACAGAATCTCTTTGAAGCAATCCATTTTGACCTGAGATTGAATTCATAAACTACATGATATCCTGTCATGAGTAACTGGAAAAGCATATTAGAGAGAATGAAAGAGAAGAATCCAGTAGCAGGCTGCAGTATATTTGCCAACAATGAATTATTAGGTCCTATATAAATATTCTTCAGGATTTGCAATATGTGAAATGATAATAGCTATGAATTTAACAGGTGGGAGAAAAAAAACCCAAGCCACAGTCTGTACATCTCATCAGAAGTATAGCATATTATACCAGTTCTACAAATATATGTGAAATTTCAGAGGTCTTGGATTTATCATTGATGGAATCCTGCCAAACCAGTTGGGAAGTATGAAATTTCCGTACTGGAGACATGTAGTCATTGAAAAGAAAAACCTTTAACTTCTGTCTTTTTCAGGAAACAACATCTCATAAAAATAGGAAGTTTGAAAATACAGTGGATGCTTATTTATCTATAACAAATGGGAGTAAAGAAGTCAATTATGAAATGTTAATTTGAGGAATTTGTTTAAAAGAGAGTGTTTCATGTTTCCATGATGTCAGTATGCAATTTTGAACTACATGTTAAACTTATGAAACCCAGAGAATGATCAAGCTTTGGTTTTACCAAAGCCTCTCTATTGGGTAGCTTCCTACATTGGCTGCCATCTTATATTATTTATTTATTTATTTAGATTTATACCCCGCCTCATTTCCCCAGTCAAGAGGAACTCGAGGTGGCTTACAACAACAAATTAAAGTTAATGGTGAATTGATGAAACTTTGTGTTATATAAAAAGTGATAAGACAAGAATGTCTCCTTTCATCACTGCTGTTTATTTTGGCTCTTGAATAAAAATCTAAGGAAGGTTGAGAGAAGAGCTCGGATGAAAGTTTTTAAAAATATATAAATTAAAGACATTTTTACTTTATAATTGTCTTTTTTTTATCTATGTAAACATTTTTAAATCAATCTAGCTATCTAGCTATCATTATATGATGTACCTAGTTGGAAATTTCCATTCCTGAATTTCTTAAAGAAGACCATGATCTTTTTTTTCTTTCTGTATTATACTTTAATTTTTTAGCCAATTGTTATCATTTTACCTGACTAAAAGGGTCACTTTAAGTTCTGTAAGGAAACGGATTTTGGAAGCTTTATGGTTGCAGTAAAATGTATCTATGTTTTCAAAATAAAGAATACAAAATGTTATGTGACTCCATTTCAATCTAAAAATAGACTACAGATATGAAGTTGAAAGGAGAAATATCACTTCCTAATTAAATAGACCCACCATTTCCTTGTGCAAAACTGAATCTAGGAATCTAGGAATGATGGGAGAGACACACCCAGTAAATAATTAATTTGTGCTGGATCTATTTAGACAGCCACATAACAACCATCCAAGGAAGAATACATCACAGCTTTGTCTTTGATAAGCTTTTGCAGAAGGGGGCATAGTTGTGCTACTGCAAGAAATCCATTCAAATTTTCTGACATATAACAGTTTGATCATATGCCAATCAATGAATAAACTGTCCCAACTGCAAATAATTGTCAGATTTAACATAAGGGTTTATCAATCAAGCCTGTGACACAACTTTAGAAATACAAACATTCTATGCATGTTTAGCTCAAAATGTTTTGTTTGAGCTTTGTGATGCCATTACCTATAAAATTTTACTGTCTATTCCCATACCCACAAATATGGAATTGTTTTTGCAGTTGTTATATTTGCAAGGACTACCATAAGGTTCACATCTCACTGAGATGGGGAAACATAGGATGCTACATATCTTACTGCTTGAACAACAAATTTCTGATTACCCAATAGGGATTAAACTTAATTCAAGTCTTTCACCCTATATTGAAAATTTTACATAGAAGGTAGACACTTTTACTTATAGAGAAATAGCATATCTTTGGATGACTTGCAGTAGTGTAATGGATAATGAATTATCTGACTTCAGTTATTTAATAACAGCAGGAACAATGTAGCATGTACTTCTGCTAAATAAATAATACTTGGGTTAGCTAACTAGAAATAGGAAGAGTCTGGATTTTATTCCATTCCAGTACTCAAAATAACACACTGAGATTAAAAATATTTAATTTAAAGTATATGTAGCTACCAGATCTTGGAGTTCTAATAAAATTGGAACTAGTGAAACTGTAGACCTGGATACTGCCCATTCTGTTTTCCAACTCATTTCACATTGCTGGCAGTAAACTGAAATACCTTTCATCAAATAAGATCAAAGTACCTTGCAGCCTTTACAGGTAGATCAGGCAGGAAATGTGATCAGATAAGCTAATTCTACTTTATTGTAGAGCTATATTAACAGAATTTTACAAGTATAAATCTCCCACCATCTTCCTTACAGCCTGAGAAACTACAGACTCCCTTCTGTGTATTTTCCTCTAGCCATTATGCATCTGTGGACTATGCTATCTCTTATCTGACCCTACCCTAGGCATTATTTATTTATTTATTTATTTATTTATTTATTTATTTATTTATTTATTTATTTATTTATTTATTTATTTATT
>JANHGC010004461.1:56837-68342 GCA_027560395.1 Boaedon fuliginosus | reverse complement strand
GTATCACCTTACACATGGTGTGCCACCCAGAGGCGGCAATGGGGGCAGAGCTGGAGGGAAAATATTTCCTGACAGTTCGGTATGCTAGCTTTTTAGGAAGATGAGGTCTAAAGCAGACCTATCTTTGGGTATTACTTAAAACTCCTGTGAAGTAGTCAGTAAATGAGCAAAACACTAACATGAAAGAGAACAGGAAGTGTTCCTTAGACAACAATTCAGGGAGAAGCCTTTAAGGAGTTAGCTGAGTTCAAGCCAGGAGTTCATAGATTGAAACATTAAAACACACACTGAGCAGTTTCTCATTAGTTCATTGTGGCAAATGCCTGAACTTTTTCTGCGCATTAACTCTACAGCCAGACTTTGTAAGGAATGCTCTAACAATAAACTCATATCAGAGATATATAGACCCTAGGTTCACAACAATAAGGAAGAAAGACCACTAAAGAGAGACTACAGTATAACATCTATATCAACTTATCTGTTTCCCCCACCAGCTGTACTCTAAAGTGAATAAGATTATGCATATATTGGTGTGGGATTAGACTGAAACCTAAGGCTTAGAAATTATAAATTGGTATGTGGTAACAAAGCTGACTAATTTCTACATTGCACATTACTTCCTTGTTTTCCTTTCTTGGAGGATATATGAGTATTTTTTGTTAAATTTTCCCCATAAAAAAATAAAATTGTTTTTGTTCTCTAATGAACCTTGTCTTATGACTTTTTCTCTGCATGTACATTAACTCATTCTCTGAAGCAAGTAAAACAAAATCCCATCACGTTTCACTTTACATTTTTTTTATCCTGAAGCTCAATGTTTGTTGTGTAGCTTATCCATGGAATACACTGATCCTTCACAATCCATGGCATACCTTGGTCCTCCTCACAATCACTTTAAGGAAGGCCCTGCAATTTAAGTGACCTTGCCTGACAAGTCTATGGCTGCAGTTGCTGGAATTTACTCTATGTAGCAAGTCTAGTTTGGAGGGAAAGCACAAAGAATCTGAAGTCTAGCCTGTTTTGTTCAAGGCTGCGCCTTTATCAGGGATTTGTGACAGCAATGTAGTCCAAAAGGATAATGAAGAATATGAAGTTATAAATCAGTTTTTGGATCTTGATACACAGTTCAGAAGACATGAGAGAGATTCATGAGGTGCTCTAAAAGAATCTCAGTTGCATGGAACTCTAAGGGAAATAATATATGAACATATCTGAAGAGCAGTATGTCTCCTCAGATGTCTCCAGAGCTGCTCTTCTCCAAAATGTTACTTCTGTCAAAACCTCCAGCTCTTGACTTCAAATGTACATTCTATATTTGGTTCAGCAGATTATTTGGAAGCCAAAACTGAATTCAACCTGGCTAGGGACAAGAAATGGTAGTCACAGAGTCAACCAAATTACTAACATTGATTGGAGACAAGATCCAAAAAAAAACCCAAATATCAGCAAATGGAAACTGGCAAAAAAATGTAGCATTAGGTGGGCTAGAAAACTAGAAAAAAATTATGAGTCACTGATGTAGCAATTTACTCCTCAGAAGGACTGACTTTTAAAGCTAGGTTTTCAGAGTCCCACCTAAAATTCAGATGTGAATGAGCAGAGGGAGTATACTTAGAAAAACATGTTCATGAAGAATTCAGTCTTTAATTCTTTGTATGGCCATTTCTTTACCTGACCATCAACTGACCATGCATATTTTAATGCCTGAGATTCTTAAGACTATATCAGAATCTAAAGATCACATCACAACCCAAAGGAACCAAAAATGATTCCCTTTAAGGAAGGAACAGGAGTTTTTTTGTTAACTCCAGAGTATTGGAAACTGTTTCTTCTGGTAAATTTTTTAACTTAGTTTTTTTAAAAAAAAAAAAAATCCTCCAGGGCATGGAGGCAAAGATTACAGAATAGACTCTTTCAACTATTTTCATGCTGTTAATCCAATTAAATATCTCTATAAGTTCTACCTAAGCAGTTATTCTAAAATTAGGCTCAAAGGCCAGCAAATTTTGTGGCACTTTGTAATGTTATTTAAGTGATGATAACCAGATTTATTTTTTTAGAAAGGACAACTGAAATTGCTTTCTCTAGCCCTTGAATCTATGCACCATTTTTGGATGACTTTTGTGTGAATTCTATCAGTCAAGGTGTACATCATGCTCAGACTAAATCTGCGACTTTTGCCACTTTGAGAATATAGTTATTGCTTTTCCTATTTCTCATGCCTACTCATTAAAAGAAAACAATGTTTTGTGGTAAATAGAACACTGATACAAATCCTTGCTATTTTCAGAGGAAATTGGTTGTGCAGTGCCTTATATAGTTCTAATCCATATAAGAAACTGGAATCTTGATTTTGCTGCCACTATGTATGAAACTGTATGTATTAGTGTCTTTAAAGCAGGTGAAAAAGGTTTATGGTGAGATATTTTCACTGTAATACTTATTAACAAGCCACTCTATATTCTCTGTCTACTCATTTTCAGACTTTTCCAAGGTAGTGCTTTCTTTACCTTTCCCAATTTTTAAACACAATTTGGCATCTGGTGTTTTATACTAGAAATGGTCGAAGAAATGTGATGCACAGCTTGACAAGAAAATAGCATGTTTTCAAAGAGGTATAAGTTGTGATCCTCTTTGTGCTATCTTAAAACATTCAATAATCCTTTAGTAGATTTTTCAGTAACTGTTCTAGCATCTTGTCTGAACATAGGGACATACCTTATACCCTTAGTTAGTTTTGCAAAAAAAGAATTTCTGAATGTGGAATTGTCTCAGACATGATAAACTTTTAAATAATTTTATAATAAGAACTCATTCAATAACAACATTTGCTTGGGAATTCTTTCATCCTTTTTCACCCTGAAACTAACATACCCTGAGTTCTTTTAGCTAAACAGTGCAAGTCTACATCAATGAATAAGTTTAAATAAGTGGTCCACCAATCTCAGTAACAATTGGGTATCAGTTCATTTGCCTATTCAGTAATTTTTCATCCCACCTTTCCACTAAGAGTAAAAGACTGCATTCATAGCAAGGCCCCTTCTAATTTTTCACAACAATCTTGTAATACTGAATGGACTATGAAATACTGACTGGCACAATGTCACCCAGTTATCCATATTTTAAGTTAGGTAGTCCTACTAAAAGCAAAACAAAAGAGAGATAAAAACAAAAATATAGAAGAAACCTTCTCTACTTTAAAAAAATCTTCTTCAATTTGCTATGTGGTGGTACAATTCTCAACAGGGAAGTCCCTGCAGAGACTCGCTTTTACAAACGCTGCCAAACAAAAATATTCTTGCTTTAAACAACAGAAACTCAAGGCTCAAGAGAATACCATATAACTCAAGGTTTTAAGTACAAGCACGGCACAATAAAGGTTTGACTGACCTGGTTCCAATTGTACAATTTAGAAAATACCGTGAGATGCTACACAGAAGTCTGACATTCACTCACATTTGCATTTTCCAATGGCCAATGGATATTTGCTATATTCTATTTCATTTTATATATAATGCTGGAAGCATTTTTTTTCTACTTAAAATGGCCATTTTATAAAATGAATATGTCTATTGATCTTCTTTTTTCCCCTTTTTTCTGCCTGAGAAAAAGGAATGTGTAGCCTAAGATCTTTGCCTTCCCTCCATTTTAAAATGAAAAATCACTGTCAAAAGGTCACAAAAGGACAATATTAACATTTTCCCTCCGTGCAGAGTCAATTTTTGACACTGCCAATGTTCTCATCAAAAAAGACACTGTGGGATAAGAAATACATCAGGATGTACAAGCAAAAACTGTAGTGAAAGTGAAGCTGTCCCAAATGAAGACATTTCTTTTCATCCTAAGCATGAAACTTACACCATTATTTGGAGGCACCTTTCTTTGGTAGCTTGGGGAATGAGAAAAAGGAAAGGAGCATTCCCATGAGAGATTACCTTAATTTCCATAATCTTAAATTCAGTTTTGTCGAATATCCTTCCCTGTAGGAAAAACAGCAGGTGTCAAACACACTAGCAAAGAACAAATCCCATTAGCTGGTGACCTTTCTCTTCCAAGAGAGAATGGCACTGTTTTTCAATATTGCTCTAAGAGGTCATTAGCAGCTGCTGTGACAGATGTTGTCAGAACTTTACACTTACACTGGGACTTGCTGAAGATCACGATCTGGCCTTGGCTTTTCTGAAAGATTTCTGCCTTATCTTCCCAAGACGTTCTCAAAGTTGCAGAAGACATGGGTTTCTTTGATAGACTTTGGAAGGGAATTTGTAAAGTTGATCTCCTTTGTGGCCACTCTATCATTTTTTGTTACTTTTACTGTAGGTTGTCTGGAGGATAGGGCACAGTTCTGCTGAGTGAAAGAAAAAGTTACAAGTTACAACTTATATTAATTGTACTAAATGCTGTTAAAACAAAGATTCCACAATGAAAAATGATGTGCATGAAACAATACAGTTAGAAGGAAGAAAAGTTAATTAAAGAAGTGACTTTCAACCTTCATTACAGCAGTCAGAATCAAAATTATTATCCCTCCTCCCTCTTAAACACAACCAAAATCCCTCTGTTCACTAATTCAACAGTTTTTATATTGACCGGTCTAAAAATAATTATTTTAGCTCTTTCCATTTTCAGCAAAATATTCAGCAACAGTGTTAGTTATTTTAATCTTTTGCTGTGAGTATATCAGTATACCTCCACTTTACACATGTAATATAATATTGCTTCTCAATGTAATTATACCCTCTTTTATGAATTTATCTATCACAACTATATATTTTTTGGAGTGGATCAAAAATCCTGTCAGAGCTGCTTAAATTGAATATATCCTTTCTGAACATGAAAAGTCTGGCTGTATTTTACACTCTTCTTGTTTGACATTGATGTCATCAGGACTGCTTGAATTTAATAATAATAAAAAATAATGATTTTCTGATCATGTGAAGTCTGGCTGGATTTTACATTCTCCCTGTTCTACATTGATGTCATCAGGACTTCAGAATGACCTCAACTTGATGATAAGCAGTTATTTTTATTTCTTAGCTAGTTTAACTTCCCTGCAAAAATGTGTGGAAAGAACAGTAATTATTCTGACACAGGACTAATTCTCTTCTTAAGCGTGAACATCAAGGGACAGTATTCTGTGTGGCATTTTATAGAACTGCATCTGTGCCCAACAGAGACTTGCCAACAAGCATAGCTGAAAAGTTTCATGCCTCTCAGAAATGAAAAGGACTTTAACAAGCAAAACATGAGAAATGTAGTCAGAGCGCTGGCAGGAAAACTCCATGCGCTCTAAAGCCGCAGTTTGCAAGCACCAAGCAATTGTCTTCAGTGAGCAAATGGGGATTGCATCGACCACAATAGGCTTATCAGGTGCATTTTAACAGTGATGCTTCCAAGGAACATTTACTGGTTTTTTTTTTCCAGGTTGATATGTTGCGCTCTGACAGATCATGTCAAGTTGTGTCAATTGGGCAATTTATAAAAGGGTATTTATTCCCCTTTAAATTTGCAGTTGCTGAGAAGTGCTATTTGAAAAGAAACTTTTATAAAAAAAAGGAAGCAGAGATACAAAACCATCTATATAGAAACCATCTATATAGAAATCAGAATTTGCACTACTTGTATTTTCCCCATTATAGCTAGAAATGTGGAAGTGTCCATGACAAGTTTATATATATTGAACATACTGTTTGATGTCCTTTATTTGCCTAGAGTATGTATTGATTGCATCATGGGGAGATCCAATTAATCATAAATATTATGAAAATAAATTTCAGCCCGTTCTATTCAGAGTGGGAAAAAAATCCCTCTCACCGCAAAACGGTTCTTTTGAAACTGATGTCAAATCAGACATTTCCACACTTTCTTGACTGTCTTCATGAGCTTTCTTTCTCACTACCATCTACTGTATCTTCATTGTGTTTGTGTGAGGCAAATAACTGACAATGCACCTGTCAACTCTTGAAACGACTCTAGCTGAACCATATTTTTCTTGCTTCATTTCTTAGTTGCCATACTTATGCGGGAGAGGGGGACTTGTGGAATGTAGAATGTTTTCCTCCAATGTGCCAGATGTAACAATGATAAGGCTCCTGAGAACCAAGGCCAGATCAACGTGCCCTAACAACAGCAGGAGGGAGTGCTGATAATTTCATCACCTTCAGTGTTGGTTTCACATTTGACTGTGCTGATATGATGTACCCAATAAACAGGATTTTTGAGGAAGCCAAGGCCTCAGAGTCTTGAATTGATTGGATCATTACTCAGAACCATGACAGCACCTATGCATCAATAACATTTCCATTTGTCATACATAACTTGCTAGATTAAGTTCCAAAGGGGAGGAGGGATGTCTTGGAGGTGATTGTGTATGTCTAGATGGCAATCACAACTTGTGATCAAAGCATCACTCCTTTTAACACCACATGCACATACAAAGGGATCAGATTTCAAATGCATAATTGTGACCACCCTTTCTCCAACTAAAGCACACATAATCTTATATAAATTCAAATGGACAATTACTGTGTATGAAAGAAAGAATCAATTAATATATACAAACATACAGGCACCTCATCATAAATATCCTTTGTGAACATGATGACTTGTTTTTAAGCTTGCATGTTGAACTGATGTATCATTCTATAGTACTCTTCACAGGTGCCATGTTGCATTAAAAAAAAAATCAATATCTCTTTCCCTGTCACATAAAATTATGTTCCTGGCACTGCCCCCAGATATGCCTCTAGGTGGCAGCAGCTGTCTACTGCTGCACCTGGGCACCTGTAGGGGGAGATACTGCATAGCTCTATATTGCATGCTCCTTCTTCCTCAGATGTTCTTGCCAGTCCTTGACTGTACTTACATGCTTAGCAATGTAGTCTCACTTGAGGCAAACCTTTTACTCTTTTACCCTGCAATAAAGCCTATCCTGATTTTACCAAGATCCTTAGGTATGTAGCTTCTTCCTATGATCCCAGCCTAACACCCTTCATGATACTTCCTCTCTC
This sequence comes from Boaedon fuliginosus, assembly GCA_027560395.1. Classification (NCBI taxonomy): domain Eukaryota; kingdom Metazoa; phylum Chordata; class Lepidosauria; order Squamata; family Lamprophiidae; genus Boaedon; species Boaedon fuliginosus. The sequence goes on along the minus strand of JANHGC010004461.1, from coordinate 61,332 downwards.
TCCCTCCCTTCCCCCTCTCGCCATGCATGGGTATACATAAAACCTTGACTTTTCTCCTGGACATTCACCATGCACCTTATTGATATTTGCTTACTTTTCAAGGCCAGTAAATAATGTAACAGCTACTGTGTGTAGCTCTGCCTTATCCATCAAACTTAAAAACCACCCAGCAAAGTGCTCCAGCCATGAACATGCTGTTTTTCAGAGGGAGGGAAATAAGAGGCAACTGTCATCCATACTGGTGATAATTTGAAGTATATTAATATCAAATAAAAAAAAATAAGCAGCCCAATCCTTTTATGTTTTTAAGGAAGCTTGAGAAAGATCAAATGCTTTTTATGCAAATGCAACTTTGTCCAGGCTTAGCAATATAAATGTAGTCATTTATGTTTAAATGATTTTGTGAATAAAACTACAGGAGATGGATTAACCCAGAAGGGCTATGTACAATTTTGGAAAAGCTGTGGATTAACAAATGCAAATTATCTGAAAAGCAAGGAAAGCAGATGCTAACTGTAGATTTGCCATATTGTGAGTTGACGGATGAGGGGAAGTACCCAGGATACCCAATTTTCATATAACAAATGGCATTATTATTATTATTATTATTATTATTATTATTATTATTATTATTATTATTACTATTATTATTACTATTATTATTACTATTATTGTTGTTGTTGTCGTTGTTGTTGTTATTATTAAATATATTTTCAACATATAGCAAATGTTAAAATGTTCTTGTCTGAACCATAAAAAGTTACTTCATAGGCAAAATTTAGGAACTTTTAATATTTTAATAATATAGCAGAGCACTGATGCTTATATGTTTGTGTGCAATTTCCACTGTGTTCAGTTAAATTGATTTTCAGGTATAAAACCACAATCTCGTGTTATTTTTTCTTTCTTTCATTTGTTCAAAGAATTTGGAAAACTCCATCTCCATTATATAAAATCCCAAAATGATTTACAGCAGAATTAAAATGTTACTAGATTAAAAAAACAAAAAACAAAGTTGGAACTTAGTAATTGGAAAATGGCAATATTAAAAAAAAATGGCTTATATCTTGGAGAAATAATGGATGAGTATGGATATGTTCATAACAACATTAGTGTGAGGTGTTGAATAAAATTGAATGAATGAATGGTTTCTTTTATTTGCAATAAAGAAAAGAAAAATAAATATCCATTTATTTTAGAGGTTTATACTTTGCATTTTCTTCTCTAGAAATTCAAAGTAGTATCTATATTTTTCCCTCAGAATCCCAATTCCATAAGTTTCATGGGCATCTATGGGTGCAGACAGTAAAAGAAAAAATCAACACAATGATTATGGTCACACAATCAACTCCACCTCTTTTGTCTGACATTGGAAAGTCATGATTGCCCTATTAAATATTTGACCCTTCCTCTTGTGAATGGCATTCATGGATTTAATAGTGTTTGAACCCAAATCCGGGCAGCTTCCTTAGCTAAAAATGGACTGCTCTTGTATAGTTACACGTAGGCAACATTTTGTCTGAAGCAGTCTGTTTCCTGTCTTCGAAAAAAGGTGGATGATAAGACCTCCAAGGTCCTTTCCAGTTCTATTATTTTGTTAAATTCTGTTTCTTCCCATATTACTCTCTTCACCAAAGGTATCCTGCAAGCACTATTCAAATATCTAAAGAACAGGCAATAACATGGAGATAATCAGTCACTGCATTGAAATAGTACCTGGCATCCATAGTCATAAAAATATAATAAAAAGGAAGCAAATAGAAAAAAAAATCAGTGGATGATTATAAGGACAGAAAGTCAAGTCTCATGATTGCAGGGTTTATAGAAAAGTAGAATGGGATTAAGTTGCTCATGAAACAAGACTTCATGTTCTAAGCTTGCTAACTTGGTAGCAAGGGGTTTTGAATTCAATGGAGCTTATGACAGAATAAGGATGTGCACATTTTCTTATATTTGTAGGGACAGTTGTATAGTCTCTATTGATCTCTTTCCTTAAAAATAAGGTCAACGTAGAAGAAGTCCATCTCAATCATACTATAGCAGTAGCTCATACATATTGTCGGGCTGTTCGCTGAACCTGGCACTTCGCAACAAAACACAGGACACAGTAAACCCTGGAATCGTTGTTTAATCACAGGACAGGTACAGTAACCGAGTCAATGAGAGAATAGTATCAGGGGGTGGAGTCCTGATGAGTCTTCTTATGCGTATCCAGCCATCTCCGTTAAAGGGACCGAGCCTCACAGGAACCAGTGCCTAACAGGCGGCTCCCCCTCACCAGGTGGCCACCTGTAAAAAACAAACAATAGAATAACTTACGTCAGGTTACTACCACCCCTAGCCCTATGGTACATGTTCAGTAACCGTGGGGCATTTATATCCGCCGCATTCACCCATGAGTTCTCTGAATCCGGACATCCTTTCCAGTGGACAAGGTATTGCTTTTGGGCATGTAAAGTCCTGGAGTCTAGAATCTTGTCGATTTCATAATGCCTGGATGATATAGGATAAGATGATGATATAGGTTTGAGGAGACTCACGTGAAAGATAGGATGAATGCATCCTAAAGAGGTAGGAAGTTTCAATTGCACTGCCACTGGATTTACAATCCGAGTTACCATAAATGGACCAAAATACTTGGGTCCCAGTTTCTTTCATTGTCACAAATATTTTGTTGACAGGTAGACCTTAGACCCTACCGGCAATGTTGGCTGTGGCTGTCTCTTTTTATCTGCCCGTTTTTTGTATTTATCAGCTGCCTCTTTTAATGCTACCTTAACATGTTCCCAGACTTTCAGAATTTTAGCAGCCCACTCCTGGGGCGATAACCCTGTCTTTTGATTACAACCTAGATCAGGGTGGACCTTTAAATCTCTACCATAGATAATCTGAAAAGAAGAGTACCCAGTACTCATATGCACAGCTCCATTGTAAGCAACTTCAGCGAAAGGCAATAGTTCAACCCAATTAGTGTCCTGCTGGTTCACATAACTTCTTAGGTATCATTTCACCATGGCGTTTACTCTCTCTGATGCCCCACTGGTACAGGGATGATATCCAGAGCTAAGACCTTGGGAGGAACCAATGAGATGGACAAAGTCCCGCCAAAACTGTGAGGTGAATTGTACATCATGATCGGAGATTATTCTGGATGGAATCCCATGGAGTTGGTAAATATTGTGTAGAAATATATGGGCTAACCTTTGAGCAGTTGGCAATTTCCGTCAGGGAATGAAATGTGCCTGCTTTGAAAATAAATCAATTACAGTTAAGATAACAGTGCATCCCTGACTGGACGGTAACTCAACTATAAAATCGATACCTATCTCATCCCATGGAATCTGTGGTTCTGCTACCTTCTGCAATAGTCCATATGGTTTCCCACTTTTCTGCTTTGACGTCATACAGATATGATACGATTTACAATACATCTCAATGTCCCTTCACATGGCTGGCCACCAGAACTGTTTCCTTACTCCATGAAATGTTTTTAAAAAACCAAAGTGCCCAGCAGATTTGGCATCATGGCACAAAGCCAACACCCCTTCCCGACAAACACGTGGCACATAAATCCTATCCCCAAACCATGCTAAGCCATCTTTCAACTCCAGTGTCCCCTTGTTCTTTAACCACCAATCATCTTTTTCCAATGCATTATGCATACGTGATCGTATATCGGTAGTGTATATGAGGTATGATTGTTTCCTGTTGTATGTGGCTCGGGTATTAAGGGATGAACTATCTCATCTCGACAGGATTGAAATTGTGGCTGCCGCGAAATGGCATCAGCTAGGAAATTCTGTCCTCCGGGGATATATCGTAGGGTAAATAGAAATCTCTGGAAAAATTGGGCCCACTGTTATGCCCACTGTTATGCGGATCTAGCCATTTCCGTTAAAGGGACCGAGCCTCACAGGAACCAGCGCCTGACAAACCCTAACCCCAGATTATTTAATCACGATTTTCAGTTTGTTTTCTTGGCACAACTCAAATCCTAAACCAGCAGAAGGCTACTTCCAGATTGCAAGTGATCCTAGTTTCTAAGAAGACCACTAAATTATGTCTCCTTCCACCTATGCCTCTTAACAACAAGAAAATCACAAAGGATGAACTCAGGTCCAAAATGACGTCTTGTTCTCTCCAATAGCAACATTAAAATTGAATGAAGCCCTTTCTGCTGCCATTTTCCATTGAAACCAAGAAAACATAAAGGATATCCTTCTTTGCATAAATATGTCAACTAGTATAAGTCCTTTAATGAAGGACTTTAATGAAGTCTCACATTGGATCTCACTGCCATAACCAAACGTGGAGATAATGAACTCAGGACTCAGGATGTACAGTTTTTTTTCCCCCTGGGATTGCTCTAATAGTCAAATTATTTTCTTTTCAGAAGGATTTTTGAATCAGGAACTTTTTCTTGAACAGATAACAATTGTCTTATTAATATTTCTTTTAATTAATCCATTGGGCTTCTTTCTTTGGAATGTTGTAT
>JANHGC010004461.1:30510-44983 GCA_027560395.1 Boaedon fuliginosus | reverse complement strand
TAACAGCTTTATGGAAGGCCAGCAAGGTAGGGGTGGTCCTGATCTCTACTGGGAGTTGGTTCCAGAGGGTCGGTGCCGCCACAGAGAATGCCTTAGCATGGGGACCTGCCAGCCAATCATTTAGGTGGTTTGGCAACTTCTTTGCCTCCTCATTTTCCTCATTCAATAGCAACAATTGCTGATTCATAACCTTGGCTTATAACCAGTATTTCCTAATTTGTTTGTCTTATAAAGTATCTTTTTTAAAGACTTGAGACCAATTATGTAAAGAACTACAAGAAATTAAATGGAGGCTGGTTGCTGATACCGATTGCCAACAGCGAAAAGATCCATTTGATTAGATAATTCTATGACATAATTGAAAAAGGCTTGAACAGCAGGACTAGGTTTTGTCCATCTTTGTTGTCGATATTTTTTGTGTTGAGACCTAAATAGAAAAAGCAAGACACTGTTAGTCACACAATCTTGTCCTATGAAGTCACCTCTGAAGGATGCATATGTCTCAATTACCAGAAGATTTTCCCATTTATATCAGCTATGCCATGCCCAAAGGGAGGAAGTTAATTCCTCTTGATAGTTTAAAAAGTCATTCGCAACTCACTTATTACTTACAGCACAAGTGAACTTATACTAATGTCAAAATAGATGCTCTCTGTACATTCTCCCTTTTTGTCTTTTCTTGTCCATAATGCATAATTTTATAATGCAGTAAAATAAATAACAGCAATTGAAGTACAGACTGTAGAAATCCTGCAGACAATGAAATAGCACTAAAAAGATTACAATCAAATAAAAGCTAATTTTAAAAAATCTCATGAGCTAATGAGGGGGAAAAACATTGTTTTTAAAAGTAAAATTCTTTATAATTTGGGGAAAAGAGATACATACGATCCATCCTGTTTTTTATGTCAAAAGTACTTCCATGAGTCTTACCATCTCTTTAGTAGTAGTCAGACTGTGACAATATCAACAGATAAGAACTTCAATAGCTTATTAAAGTTAAGACAAGGTAATGTCTAAAACATGGCAGATATATTAATTGCAGCACAGGGTTCTGGGAATTTCCATCTTGCCTAAATTACGCTCTAAATTATAGTACCTCAGATAAGGATAATCATATGAAAAAAGCAGAATAGCCCCCTTTCAGCAATAAAACTTGAAAACGTTTAGCTGAAGGTTTTACTCTTCTCCCTCCAGTCCAGTGGGAACACTTACATGGTTGCGAACTTAATGGAAGTCTCTTTGGCACACAAAATGCATAATAACCTTGTCAGAATAACATCATTTTAGAGCTGCTTTTCCCCTCGCCAAGTAAGCAAGGAAGACTGGGAGGGCAGAGGAGTTCAGAAATTTGACTGTTAATGGTGTTTTAAATTTAATGTTTCCAGAACTGAATGGGATAGTCTCATGTAAATTGGTGCAGCCAGTCACAAAACATATTGCATATTCTTTTCAATTAAGCTTAAATCTGATGGCAGATTTCAGTTGGGGCAGCATTTTTACTTTGGGATAGTTTTTTTACCTTCAAGAATTGCAAGAAGCTATCCAATTTACTCTGAGATAATTGAAGAGTAATTTAAAATTTCAAATAAGCTAGAAGAGATTCAATGACGCGGTAGGTTAATGTCAAATTGCAAGACAACTCTATTTTTAAACAACAACAAAACACACTACCTTACCAATGTTGTGGAATAATGATTCTATACCTCCTTAGCAGGCAAGGCCAATCAGTAAAGAGAAACATTTATTCAACAGCAATAGTTAGATCTGTTCTACAAGAGCAGAAAGCAGCATAATTACAATATTTATCAACATGCATAGTATAAGGTGTTCATTTTTTGTTTCTTTAATAGATAATTTTGCTTCGTATTGTTACATTTTTACTTGTTTTCTTCTTAATCATCTTCATCTCTCTCTCTTTTTTTTTTTTTTTGCATTTTTGACCATATAGCAAAGACACTTTGTTCCCTGTATGGTCTTTTAAAATGCTGAATGGTCACTTCCTCATCCTAGACTATACTCACATATGTAAATTACCTAGCAGGAGATAATTAAGATCAGTCACTGCACCAGCATGACAGTAGGCAAGTGGGGAATCTGCCAGGGTGTCTGGCATTGGCATTGTAGAGGTATCCGGGATCAGATTTGGAAGATGTTCTACATCTGCCTACTATATTAAATAATCAGATGAGCATAATTAAGCTCTGGCTGTCCCGTGCATAATGCGGGGGTATATTATTAGGAATGGTAATACAATTGGTAAAATGAAAAGACATGGGAACTTGCCCTATCTAATACCTAGGGGGAGAACTCACAGGGTGTGATAGCCCAGAGATAAATGGAGGCCCTGAGAGCCCAAGGAGCAATCCCCAAAAGAAAGAAAAAGCCTCCTGAACCCACAACTGAGGAGGTTGCCACCATGGTGCCCAGTCAGCTGGAGCCTGAGGCTGAAAATAGTGCTAGCAGCAGCACTGAGACTGGGGCCATATCCAAACCACCATACACTAGTGTGGTGAAGGGTGCCAAGGCACCAGAGATTCCAAAGGTTACAAAAGTTAATAAAGGTAATAAGGGTAATAAGGTCAAAAAGATTGAAAAAGAAAATAAGGTTATTGGTGTTTTAAATGAAGAATCTGATGATATTGAATATGTCATACATATAGAGGCTATAAATGCAGAGGATGCTATTATTGCTGAATGTCTAGAAGATGTAGTCCCCAAAGAAAAGGTTCCCAAGAAGGCTAAAAGGAAGAAGAGGTCAAGCATCAGCAAAGATACACAGGCTAGCAAAGATACACAGGTCAGCGGAGCTACACAGGTTAGTAAGGATGCACAGGTAGTTCAGGGAGCTGAGGGTGGTGCACATGAAGAAGGTAGAAGGGGCATTCATGTAGATATTGGGAAGCCGTTACAAATAAATGCGCTCACATATTGGATAGAAAGCTATGTCATGCCAGCTTTGCTGAGATACCTGTGCAGTATTGCAGGTGCTGCTCTGCTGCTGGAGCCCATCACAAGGGACATGGCCCACCTGTCTGCTTGTGCAGATGCAGACTGGGCCCAGGATCCCAAGATCAGGAGAAGCACATCTGGCTTCCTCATCCTCCTCAATGGCAGCCTATTCATTAGAAATTTACCTCCTGCTCCTTGGCTGAGTCAGAGTATGCCTGACTATCGGGCACATCGAATAACCTCACCTGGTTCGACTCTCTGGTCAACAGCTGGTCACCACTTCCCATACCCATACTGGAATGTAACACTGGGGCCATCGGAATTTCCAGAGCACTGTCTGTAGGGCCTAGGTCTAGGCACATAGATATATGCTATAGGAATGTGAGACAGCTAGTGAAGATGGGTTTTATCACTGTCATACACCGGAAGACAGTTGACCAAGTGGCAGACATATTCATCAAACTGTTATCAAGTGAGCAACATGATTACTTGTGGGAAAAGCTATGCTTGACTCTGTAACATTTGTATATATATTGTAATACCTGTATGTTGCCTGGTGTGGGTGTGGGGGACAGCAGAAGGGGGTTGTCGCACTAAATAGTGTGCCTGTGTACTGCCCCCAATGTGTCTCTGGGTGGCAGCGGCTGTCAGTGCTGCACCTGTGGCACCTGTAGGGGGAGATGTGGTCTCCTGCCTGTAAAAGGGGTTTGCATGTCCCTCCTTTCTCAGTTCTTCTTTACTTCTAGTGTATGTAGTCTCAGCAGAGACATCTATATTTCTATCTATTTATAATAAATTAGCTTCTTACCCGGCCTTGCTCTTTTTTTTTTTAAAGAAGTATATTTGTGCCACAGCATTTTCAGGCTCCCCTCCCATATAGTTTGCGGGCCTTCTTAAGCCCCTGGTACCCCCTCCCACATCTCTGCTCCAGCAAGGCCATCTCTGGGCCAAGGGCAGCCCAGCTCTGAGGAAAGGCTGCCAGGCCTTGACAGGGGCACTGGTCTGAAGCCCAATGCAGGCCTTCTTAAGCTCCCACGCCCCCTCCAGCATTGTACATGACCTTACTTGGTGGGGTGGGCTCTTGGGCCCATCACCGCTGGGGCAAATCTGGAATTTATATGTATAAAACATGGCACCTCAGATGTTTGAATATGGTACCTCAGTCAGTTTAAAAAACGCATGTGCTCAATAGAGAGAAGCAATTCCACACACGCTCAGTAGGAAGTTGCTGCTTGTTATTGAAGAATGTCTTCTTCGCCCCCCCAAAAAGGGGTCACAAATGGACCCTACCTTTTGCAGACCCTGACAGTGCTTTTCTTACTACACTTTTCTACCTATCTGGAAAGTTTGAGGTAGATTGGTGCAGAACTGAAAGTTTGTATAAAGCACATACAAACACACATCCGCACCCCACTACTCTTTTATAGATATATAGATATAGATATATAAAGTTAATCTTACAATTCATGCTGCCCATGAAATGGGACTTATTGCTTTAAGCTATACTGTAGACATCAACCAGCAAACAAGCTGAGTAAACCTTTTTTGAGAGACATCAGTATGAGTCCCTACTGATACCCTGCTCAATCCTAACATCTCTTTAAATGAATTGATGTAACCTAATGTTATATTATCGTAGGATATTTGTTGAGGACATAAAGGTGGAAAGCTTTGTATTATACATCCTGGAGACAAAATCCAAGTCATATGGAAGTAGAACTCTTAGCAGGTTAGCATCTTAATCATAGAATGACTGCAATGGCTACCATAGAAATAATGTTCTGAAAACATTAACCATTGTTTTTAGCCTGAACTTTTAAAATTGTAACCTCCATTGATCTAATGTCCACCTCTCTCCGTAGAAGTTGTTGGAACTAGCAAACAACAATTGGGATCAACTGTTTATTGGAGCATCTATTACTCTACTTTGCTTAGATGTAATTCCAACATCAGTTGTTATTCCTCCAGGCCATAGTGACTGTTTTCTCTGCTTGTTTCAATAGCCAGACTTAATCTGTTTTCATCCTTGTTACTCACAAGCTTAAACAATTAACTGTCTGGGGTGGGAGCTGGTTGGTGTAAGGTCCAAAAATATTTTAATGCATTTAACTGTTCTAAAAAGGGCTGTAGAAGATCATTCTGGAAAAGATGTGGAACAGGCATCAATTTTATTCCAATATAATCTGATTTTAAGTACTATTTTTTTAAAAGCCATAATCCAAACACCTCCATGTATATCTGTCTTATATTATGCTTGGAATCAAGGACTTGTTTCACTTGTAACAGCTATGAGACTATGCCATTTCAGATTTTGGTCCAAGATGATGTCTTAATCAAGGATCTTTTACCTCAATTGTACCCTATGGCAACCAATCAGGGGGGAAAATGCCTTAGCAATTCAGCTCTTCATTTTTTGGTTAGAAGAAGGTAGTAATTCAGAACTAAAACAATGTGCCCTGGACTCTAATCGTTAAAATGGTCAGACTGTTATCCCCACTTCTTTGTGATATGGGCCAGGGCTGAAAATCCATCATTCATGTCTCTGTCTATTTAACATCTTATGCTCGCTGTACCATACCTTATCTTAATGAGGTTTAATATTTTATTTTCAGTGTTATTGAAAGGGAGATAAAATAACCTCATTAAAGGCAAACTATATCCATGATGGCTAGAAGTCATTAAAATGGACACATGTATACTACTATATTACCTTTTCTATATTTAAACTGGGGTTTCAAGTCAAATCAACCCTTTGGAACTTCACAATTGCCCTAGTGAAGAAGTTGGTTTGAAAATATTATAGTACCTCTTCCTCCCTTAACTTCTAGATCAGGGGTGTCAAACTCATGTCGTCATGGTAATGTCACGTGATGTATCGGGACTTTCCCCCTTCACTAAACTGGGCTTGGGCATGGCGAGTGCGTGATGCATCTGGCCCACAGGTCGGGAGTTTGACAGCCCTGTTCTAGATCTACTCGCTGGCTAAGTAAAAGAAGGTTCATTTTCAAAGCATACAATTTTAGCTGGCAGCCAGCTGAAATGAATTGTCCAATCATATTCAATCCATTTTATATCTCATTGCACTGAGAGTACACTACTTTAGTAAAAAGTGATGCATGTTCTGGCTTGTGCCCCTGGAATTAGATTTATTTTTACATTCAGATCCTTCAGAATTGCCTATTGTCTATGGCATAACTGTATTTAAACTAAACAGTCCAGTGTAGAACATGCAAGTTAATATTATTCTGAACAAGCAGGTATTGTCCTACATTTAATTCAAAGTGGATCTGTCTTAATCAGATAACACGGAGAGCATCTGCTAGATATTAGGAATTAATCCAATTTTAAAATTGATTCCATATTGAATTAGTGTATTTCTCAGCTTTGTTGAATCCCTAACAGACTATCATTTACAATATAACACTTTTGAAAGCATGCCTCTACTTTTAAGAACTGGGTATTGTTGGCCCAGGTTTCTTCATTTCAGAAAATGCACATTAGTGGTAGCAGAAGTAGCAACAGCTTTTTCACTCCAGGCAGTGAATCTTCTTGGCTGCATCCAGCATAATTTAACTCTATATAGTACTAAGGATAAAAAAATATGGAGAGTATTCAAATATATTATGCTTTGTTCTTTGTTCTCCCTATCTATAATATAAGTGCTGCATACTTTTTAAACATTTTAAGCTAATTCCCTTTTGATTTTCTCTCTGCCCTAAAAAGTGTTATGGTCTAAGAAGAGAGTAATTTCAGAGACTAATTCGCAAGGTTTCATGCTTCCATGAATCTTGTGTAATAAAATCAAGATGATTACCCTTGATTAGAATTGCCAATGTATTTACAGATGTGCTTGAATTGGTAATTGCTTTCCTCTTTAAAGTGACAAGCAATCATTTTAATTCAACCACCAATCTCACCACCCTCCAGTTTAAAATCAGTGATTGATTTTTTAAAAATTCTCTCTCGTATATTCCTGTAAATGATAAGTACAAAGACAAGACACCATGTTTGAAGTCATGCCTCATCATATTTGATTCACCTCTTTTCACAGCTCTGAATCTTGATGGCTTCTGATGTTTCCTTCCTTATTGGAAAAGGTGATGTAAGCTGTCATCTATACTTCCAATTAATACATATCAGTTACAGTCTACAGCCTGTACAAATGTAAAACTACCAAACATTTCTTCAGTTTTGCCTATTGCTCCCCAGGTGTTGCCATGATTCCTAGCTGGGCAAGCAAAAGTAGCGTAGCCTGGATTTTGACAAGTCTGTTGACAAGGAGAACTTTCCCTTAGCAAAATAGTAACAAAAGGAAATGAGCCTATATGTGCTATAGCACTATTCAATTAATGTCATTTTGGTAAACTAATATATATGATTATGTGGAGGCCTCATCCTAACAAAACAGCTTATGTTGACACTAAATGAATACAGTCACCATTAGCCAAATTAAAGGTGGTGGTTCCAGATGTAAAAAAAATAATATAACCTTGACTTTTGTAGGACGCAGTTGTTTGGCCAAATTTCATCTGCTGTAACTGAATCATTATGAGCGACTGAAGATTTATTAATCACCGGCTGGAGAGGAAACATTTAACTAGTCCTAGTGAAACTGGAAAATATTCCCAGGAAGAAAGATCTCCCCCTCACACCCAAAAAATCAAAAAATGAGTGTGCTGTTTTTATTTTCATAGAATCCAATCTAGAAATATATAGCTGAATTCTGGTACATGGAAAAATCCCTGCAAGACAAACTTTGTTCATAGATAAGCAAATGTTTCATACATTTGCTGACTAACAAGTTATATCTTTCACAGAAAAGAAATAACCTGGCTAAGCAACACTTTGTATCTAATGTCACTTTGGCTGTCAAGCATAAGATAGCACTAACTAACCATCACATTACATTGGAAATATAGAGTCTGAAAAACACATCTTATATCTATAAAAGAGAATTGTTGGTTTGTGGGTATGTGCCAAATAGCCTCTTCCATGCCTGCACCAATCTGGTCCAAACTTCCCAGGCACACATAGTACCTTGCACTTTCCAGATGAGCACCGGGGGGATCATAAATGCCTTTGGGGATTCTTTCCTCCAAACAAAGGGTGGCGACAGATGTGCAGTAACACATGAAAATCGGACGCTCTCCAGCCAATAGATGCAAGGAATACAAATCGGGCAAAGAACACTGGGAATTGTACCCTGCAGCATTAGGAAGGAAGGTGGAGGACAAGTGAAGTAAGGGAGGAGGAAGGATGAGTGGGAAGGAAGGAACACAGAGGGGGGAGATAAGGAAGGAGGGAGGGAGGAAGAAAGGAAGGAGGAATGAAGGAAGGAAGATGGTGGGGAAAAGAAGTGAGAGAGGGAGGAGGAAGGGAGGGAGGAGGAAGGGAGGAAGGAAGATGGCAGTCCCATAAAAAATTATCTGGGCAACACTGGGTAATCAGCTAGTATTTAATACAGATAAGTAGGCACTGCACTGCAGGACAATGAATCAAGGTTTGGGCTTCTAGATGGAAACTATTACTTAGTTTCCTATATCTCTTTGCTGCCATACAGTGGATTTTGCAGTCTCTGACAGGATAAACCTTACTCTTTACTTAAAATGCAGTTTGATTTAAAGTAGCATATAGTTTATCTGATGTTTATTAAACAAACTGCTCTTCAGCCTTCATGTTCTTGATAAAGCTTCAATTATCACTTTAGAATTGGGTTGGTTTATTTTTTTACTCTGAGGAGTAAAAAAGGAAGAGTTAAAAACTTCATAAGACCAGGTCTTTGCTTTGGGTCTGGGATAATGCTTCTCCAGTGTTCAACTTGTGATCTATTTACCATACATAACATTATTTTATACTAGAGATGATGATTTCAAGTATATTGCCCAACAGAATGGGATATGCTGTGAAACAGTGGTGATCAGTTATAATTCATTGTATTTGCTTTGAAAATTGAAACTTGGAATGGTTTGGAGTATAATGCTGATCCTTTTTGCAATCTCAACTGGTAATTGTTGCCTTGAAAGTAATGAATTTTATAAGTTAATTATGTCTCAAGGAAGTAAAAGTATTGCATTTCCATCAGTATTTTTTTTTTCATTTTCTTTACTTGACTCAGTTTGTGCCATCTCAATATAAATCCAGGCACCTTGTTACTCCACTGAAGCCAATTTTTGTTCTGTGATGTCCATCTTATTTGCTGTTTCATATTATAATGTAATGTTCTTACTTTGTCACTCTTATTACATCTGCAGACTGTTGCCCAGCTGCTCTGTTTAGGGTGAGTCACTCCCTCCTGAAACTGGGGGAGATTGAGGAACCCTTGCAGGGTAGATATGAGGAGTTCACTCAGTTCTTGTCAGAGAAAATTGCTCAGATTTGGTCAAACCTGGACTCTAGCTGGACAGGATCTGTTAAAGTGATTGGGGTGAGTCTTAGTCTCAGTAACTGGGAAGAGTTTGTTCCTGTGGCCCCTGATGTGGACAAGGTTGTGGGTGCACTGAGCACCACCACCTGTTTATTGGACCCATGTCCCTCCTGGCTAGTCTCGGCTGGCTGAGAGGTGTCATGCAGTTGGCTCCAGGTGGTGATCAACGTCTCCTTGAATGAGGGATACTTCCCACTGTCCTTGAAGGAGGCGGTGTGGTGAGGCCCCTCTTTAAGAAGTCTTCCCTGGACCTGACTGTTTTGAACAACTTTCATCCAGTCTACAACCTCCCTATTTTAGGGAAGGTTGTTAAGAAGGTGGTGGCACTTCAACTCCTGCGTGCCTTGAAGGGTTAGGGTTAGGGTGGCTTTCAATACTAATGACCGTGATATCCTTCTGGAGCAGCTTAAGGGATTGAGAGTGGGAGGCACCATTTTATGGTGGTTCACCTCCTGTCTCTTGGGGCGTACTCAGTTGGTGTTGGTAGGGGGACAGAGATCTGACCTAAAGCCCCTGCTTTGTTGGGTGCCTCAGGGTTTGGTTTTCTCTCCCACCCTCCTCTTTAACATCTACATGAAACCACTGGGTGAGATTATCTGACATCATGGGGTAGGGTATAATCAGTACGCTAATGATACCCAATTGTATATCTCTGCCCCGGGCCAAACTAGTGATGCCGTCGAGGTGATGTCCTGGTGCTGTGACGATCTGGATGGGGAACCAACAGGCTCAGACTCAACCCTGACAAGACCGAGTGGCTTTGGATGTTGCCTCTGTGTGGTCCTGTGGATTGTCCATCTTTAACAGGGTGTGTGGGGGGGAATTGCTCCCCTCAGAAAGAGGCTGCCCTTGAAGAGCATTCGGAAGCTCCAATTGGTCCAGAATGCAGCGGTGTGAGTGATAAAGGAAATTCTTTCATTTCTAGGGCCACTATATTTTTGATACACATAAGGCACAGGTGTCACTGCATCATCACTGCGTCATCACGTGACATTTTGTGATATTTTCCCCATTTACGGATCTGGGCATGGCCTTCATGTGATGCATCCAGCCCATGGGCCACCAGTTTGACACCCCTGAAAGAGGTTTTGAAACTGCTACTGAGTCTGCTTTGTGAGCTGTTGCTGAAGGAGAAAATTGCTGTTCAAAAGAAAAAGAAATGATAGAAACAAAATACTTACTTGGCTATTCTTTCAAACTACGGTTATGGTCAATAAAATTATTTAAAAAGACTCATTATACTGTATAATATTTTGGCTTTAAAATGCATTAAATTCTAAGTCCTATGGCAGATGTCAAAAAAATACAAAGTATGGATATCCATGCTACAATCGGTCTGTGTTATAAGAAATGTTCTCATGATATGATCCTTTCATTGTTCTTTAATGGGACACAAACTCTACTCTCTTCATACAATGTTACAACACAAGCATAAAAGGATATGTCAACATATGCTGGCTCTGGCTAACAGTGTGTTAAACTGGCAGGGAAGCTCCTGTACTATCTCTGTCTTGCTGTAATCTAAGAAATGTGAGATTGCCTAGACTCACTATTTTCTCACACAGAACAAGTGGAAGTTTCTCTCCTCCCTTCTTTTTTGTACTCGGAATGGAGCCTCTCTGAGTATATTTTATGGATTATGAGATCAGTATTAGGATTTTATACTGTTTTTTTTATTGTCTAAGTAAAGACATTGTTTTTCATTAGCATTTGCCTTTTTGCATTTTTTTCACTATGAAGCTCACCGTCACATTCCATCAACCTCAATCAAAATGTATCAGGATAGCAATAGCAATAGCACTTAGACTTATATACCACTTCACAGTGCTTTACAGCCCTCTCTTATATTGACCCCAACAATGATGCTATTGTCTTTTGTCCTCCTTTCTCCCTGTAGATACCTCTATAACACAGGTGTCAAACTCGATTGTGTCATGTGAAGTATTGTGATGACTTTTTTGCCTTTGTGGAGCCATGGTGGGTGTGACCTGCACATGACACAACCGACCCATGGGCTGTAAGCTTGAAACCCCTCGTTTACAACATCATGGTCAGATTGTACAGCATTATATAAAATGGACACTTCTTGCCTGATGTTTATTTGCTATCTTTCGGGCCATCTGGTCTTATGTGAGCAGTCACTTGTCCATACCCCATTATCTTTCTTGGTGACCTTAATTTACCATCTATCAACTGGGCTCTTAATGAATGTATAACTGAACTTATTCATGCAACCCTATTCAATGCTGTTACTCCAAATCTCACCTAACAAATGCTCTGTCCTTCACATTGGAAAAAATAACCAGAACACCAAATACAAATTAGACAGAAGTGTTCTCGTTGATGACCCCCCCATGTAGTCAAAGACCTAGGAGTACTAATCTCTAATTATCTCTAAGCCCCAGAGCTCACTGTATCAGCATTGCAAAAAAAACATTAAGGGTTGTCAACCTAATTCTGTGAAGCTTTTTCTCTGGCAACTTAATACTTCTAACAAGAGCATACAAAACCTTTGCCAGGCCAATCCTTGAATATAGTTCATCTGTCTGGAATCCTCACTGTATCTCTGACATTAATACAATTGAGCGGATCCAGAGGTATTTTACAAGAAGAGTACTTCACTCCTCAACTTATAAAAGAATCCCTTACGCCACTAGGTTAGAAATCCTGGGCTAATCTATGCTTAGTTCACAAAATTATCTGCTTCAATGTACTTTATTTCAATGACTTCTTCAGCTTCAATTACAGTAATACATGGGCAAACAATCGATATAAACTTATGGTAAACCATTCCAAACTGGATTGCAGGAAATATGACTTCAGCAACAGAATAGCTAATGTCTGGAATTCTCTTCCTGACTCCATCGTCACAGCATCTAACCCTCGTAATTTTATCCTTAAACTGTCCACTGTGGACCTCACACCATTTATAAGAGGTCCTTAAAGGAGGCGTGCATAAGTGCACCCGCGTGCCTACCGTTCCTGTCTTACTGTCTATCTAATTGTATACACCTCTTGTTTATGTTCATGTTTATATTTTTTACCTTTTATCATGTTCATGTTGACAAATAAATAAGTAAAATAAATAATAAACAAAATTGAGGAAAGTTTCAGAGTCTGTTCCAAATCTACATGACCCTAAACAATGTATGCTATGTTAAGAAATTATGGTACTGATCAACACTACTATAAAATTCAAGAGAAAGTGCTGCACACAGACATGCAATCTGCCCAAAGCCACATCATTAATAAATGATGGCTTATGCTATATAATGATTTTCCTGTAACAAGTAATGAATCATCTAATGTGTGTGGTGGGATAACTCTGTAAAATGTTTGCATTTTGAATAAATAGTAATGTTGTACAAAGCCAAGTGCTTTAGTTTCAAACAGTACAAATGATTAATATTAAGACAAGAAATAAGAATTCCTATTGAGTCCAGCAACAGATTTCTGGGCCATATACTGTATTATAACACTGTCAATGTGATTCATTTGATCATGCTTTTCCTGGCAGCTGAGAACATTCCATCCTTGTTATCTTTCCCATTTGACACTAAGACATAGATTTTCCTCCACAAGTTTCCAGACAGAAAAAAATACTAAATAAATGTGTTGCTTTTATGGTTTTAAAATGTAATTTCAAACTGAGGATTTACTTTATATAATTTACTGTTTATGCTAAGCAAAGTCATTATCCTCAATTAAAAGCCAAATATCATCTCAAAACCCAACACAAAAAAGTTCTAAAAGACCAGGCGTGTCCTAAAAGAAGCTTAAGCATGGCTTATACTTAACCAATGACTCTACTTTTAAATACTTGCTATGCATGTCAGTGATTATCTTGCATACAACTGGAGTCAAGTTGTAGTGATTTTTCATCACAAGCTAACATCCTCACAGAAGAAAGAACATTTCCAAGATTCATTTTCGGTTCTTTCATCTTTAATTTGTCAATCTTATTTATAATGGATTAGAATTTAATGAAATTCAGCAAAGGAAATTTTTCCAATTTTTCTAGTGCCATGCAGTCATCTGCCACTCAAAAGAGCTACAAGACTCACCTGAATAATGTAGAAAGAAGGACTCCTGAGAAAGAGTAACTAAGTTTATTTGTTAATTAATGGTAAGTTAACTATGGAATTAACGTTCCATATTCTTTATTCCTAAATACTTCCACGTTGTTTAGTGGAACCTTCTCAATGTCGTCAAAGACAGTCTGAAGAAATGATCAAAAGTTTCATAAATTTATCTTGGAATCTAAGCTAGCTTCTGCAGGACTTACTGTACTTTCTACCAATATCCAGTACGTACAATAAATGTAGCCTGGAATTGAAGAGGATTGACCTCTCTAAAATTTATTTTGTTTATTATTTATTTATTTATTAGATTTATATCCCGCCTCTCTTCACCCCTTTCGGGGGAATTCAAAAACATATCTCTATGTTCTCCAAAATAAAAATCTTTAGCTGTTTTGATAATTTTCATATTTTCATGACTGCGAGACAATCTAAGGCACAAAGTTCAGGATAGAGAAAACAAGGTATTCTGTGATTTTATAGAGATATAGAAGAGAAAAAATATCAACAAGAAACAGCAAGGCTAAGAGAGATCAAAGAGCGAAATAAAATGTATCTTCTTGAAAGTTTATAAATATCACTTATGCAGAATCTGTGGGTTTATTTAGGGATGAGAGCCATTTATTTATTTAGGGATGAGATCCACTGGAAATAATAGTACAGTACTTTCTTTTAACATACACTTGAGTCAATCTGTATAACTTAGTCCAATACATATTTTTTTTAGAAGTCATGGTCTTATTCTGAATTTAGCAGTTGTGTTCATACAAAACATTAATCAGGTGCAGCAATATTTTATTTGCTTTTGGAAGGGTATGATCTACATCTTGTAATGGAAAGGGAAATGATATGATGATATCCCATACACAGCTGGGAAGATTATTAGGAGATGTTGATCTCTCAGTTAAAGTAGTTAAGATGGAATTATTATTGCCAGGTAATTCAAAGCAGAATTTCTTTAAAACTAACTTTTTCATTAGTATGTCCCCAAGCATATAAATTATATGCTTAGCTTCTT
>JANHGC010004460.1:90661-107787 GCA_027560395.1 Boaedon fuliginosus | reverse complement strand
CACTTGGGTCAACAGAGGATTATAACACTAATTATAGAATGCAACCACCTTCCTTAATTATTTTTTCAAGTAATAAAGTCAGGAAAGCAGATGTTACAGAAAAGCACAAAAGGGCAATATATGCCACACTATATGCCCAAACCTCCCCTAGAATTAAATGCATGTAATATGATGGTTTGTTTTATTTTTATTACAATTATGTTCTGCCTTTCCCCTAGGGTCTGGAAGTGGCATATAGATGGGACGCCTTCCATTTTACTTCCACCACAAATCCTCATAAGATAGACTAGGATGAGAGGCTGCAATAGAGCAAAACTTACTCAAAGAACACTATAGACCAGTGGAGAGGTTCTGTTCCTTCTTTTTGCCCATTAGTGTTAAATTTTCATGTTCAAAACGTATCTGCCCACCACATATATAACTGGTTGGTCCAGTTTGATCTAGTGGTTAAGGCACCAGGCTAGAAAGCAGGAGACTGTGAATTCAAGTCCCATCTTAGGTATAAAACTCAGCTGGATGACTTAGGGCCAATCACTCACTCTCAGCCCAATCTACCTCAAAGGGTTTTTGTGAGGAAAATAGGAGGAGGAAAGTGTGTTGGATATGTTTGCTGCCTTGATTTTTTTATAAAAATAATAAAGGTGGGATACCAAATAAATAAGTAAATAAATATCTCTGTGGTGATTAAGCTAGGAGTACATAGGTTCACAGAAGTAGTCACTCTTTCTCAGCCCAAATCACCTCACAGGGTGGTTGTTATGGGAAAAATAGGAGGAAGGCATATTACTAATGTTTGCCACTATGAGTTACTTATGAAGAAAGAAAGGCGGGATAAAAATTAAATAAATCAAACTGTCAACCATTGATTGAATGCGCCTGCTCTAAATCTAACACATTTAATGGGAATAAAAATATGAGGCAAATGAAATAAGTGGACAATAATCAATTTGTGTGTAAAATTCACCGGCAGACCAAAACTTTTTGGTGAGGAAAAAAGAAACAAGAACCTAGTGGAAGTGTAAACATGATCCCAACCAAGCCTATCGATGACTTCACCGCACTAGTTCTTACTCAGTGCACCTTAAAAACCTTGCCTGGGCTCGCCCACGGAGGCACAGAGGCTGGGCCTCTTCACTTTGGTTCTGAAGCATTAGCATAGAAGAAAAATATGTGGCTCACATCCAACGTGTACCTACATTTTTTTCCCCTGTGTCTACACACAACAGTGCCTTCTCTTTGTTGTTTTAGAGAGGGTAAATCACTAGGCATTAAAAACCTTACTCAAAGGGTAGAGCCAGAAGGGTGCAAACTGAGGAAAATAAATCATGTTAATATGTCACCAAAGTGTCACGATAAAAGTTGAATCTTAGATTAATGTACTTGAGAATAAGCAATGACAAACACGGATGGGCTTGATTTCTGAATAATACAAAGTATAAAATGATTGGGGTGAAAACAGGCTTGATTCTGATGGAAGGAAATGGAAATTCCAACTTGGGTATTAAGCATCTGCATTGTTAAACTGTGTTGTTAAGTTTCAGTTCCTTTCTTTTTATTTCTCTTCTGTCACTCTCATATGGCTCGAAGACAGAGAGATGGAAAGGGTTTGTTGTAATCAATGGTTCTTATCCATGCTTTCTCTGTGGATCAATTGTCACTTCTTATCACTCCAAAATCCCTGTGGATTAATTTTCTCATTTTTTGGTGGTGGCAGTGTGTGTGTGTGTGTGCGCGCGCACCCGTGCACACACACATATTCTCACTGTTTTATGCTGATGGATCTTATTTAAGGCAAGAAGGGACTATAAAATCAAAGAAGAACAGAGATTATTTCTGTTGAGGTATTTCTGGAATGCCCAGATACCTATGGCAATCATAGTCTCAGTCCAATGTATCAAATCATAGTAATCCATTTATTTCAGGAATTGTAAGATATACGATAGATCCATAAATATTTCAGGCATACAAGCCTATATACTTAAGCTATTCCAACATAGTATTAGTGTGAGAAGAACAAGAAGAAGTAAGGATAGGAAATGATTGGTTTTTATATACCTGGATGAGCATCCCCCCCGCTTCCTGTATTGATTTAAACCACACTGTGGCCTGTATGATGAGGCTGCATTGGAGCAATGCTGTGGTTACCACAATGCTCAGATGCTGGATCTGACAATTTCTACCTTGGTTGAATCATAATTTTGCTTGTCCTGCTGCATATCTTGTATTTTCTGATCCCTCTTAACTAATGAACTGATAAAGCGTTTATTGAACATTTAGATTTTCTTCTTTGCTAAAACCCCTCACTTTTTAAAGTCCTAATTATTCAGGAAATGCTTCCTGCAGCCAGATCCCTAGCTGAAGAAGCATGATTGACCTCAGCTGGGATCAGGGCCTTTTGTATACAGTAGTGATCTTTGCGGTGAACTCTCCACTGAGCAGCCTTCTCCTGCTGTTCTTCTGAAGGTGGTTGAACAATTAAGGAGAATATTTGTAGCTCGGGATTGAAATGAGGGGTCCTTGGTGCTCTTTGAACTTGATTGTTTTCTCGCAGGTGTTTCATTACCCAAACTAGGTAACACCATCAGTGCTAGGTTGAACAGATTTGCTTCAATGAGCCCGTCACAGCTTCTGCCTCACCAGGTCCTCATGTGGCATCCATAGGGACAGACAGCCAAGCAGAACCTCACATGGCCTTCATCAGACTCACTGCCATAGCAGACGTCTGTGTTCATGGTTATTTGTTTAGATCAAAAATAAATATACAAGGATCTAATGTCTTTTAAAGTTAAATGCCAGCCTTCAGTATCTTATTTTTATCTCCAAAAGCTGTTGTAGGACCCACATAGCTTCTGTTAGCATTTTGTTGAGTGGCTGTAGCTGAGAACGTGGTAGTTCTTCCTAGGTAGAAAAAAAGGCAATAATGAGCAGATAGAGATCATTTTGGTGGAGGAAGAGGTGTGGAGCAAGCTCGCCAGCTTGTTTCTCGGTAAATGATTGTTTTCTACAATAATCCAAAATAAAACTCATCGCCTTTTGCAGAATATAAACACAAACATCCTAATTTTTATTCATTAGGGGAATAGTACTAATATTGGCATTCTGGTTCCTTTTAAATAGCATAGTAGGAGGGAGATTCATAAATACCTGAATAGCATTATATTATACCATAGCATAATCTTTTGTGGGAAAATTGCCTCTCCTTTTATGCTAGTTTAGGAAGCTACAATAGATTTCCTATATGATAACATTCTAATTAGTTGTTGTCAGACTTGGTTAAGAAGGAGACTGCATAATTTCTTTTATTTTTTTAATAAGGGATTTTTTTCATTTTTATGTGAAACTGAAAAACAGCATCATTCATGAATCTTATGCTCTCATCAGTAAAATATACACCACTATTATAACAAAATCTTCACTCTTTACTGAAGTGTTAATAACAAAACAGAAATGTACAACTGTACAAAAAACGCTCAAGCAAGCATCACTGTTAGCCAAAGAGACAGCCAACATAGCAACTGATTTGGATTTGGGGATTTGGCAGAACATTATTAGAATTCTAGCTTCGTTATTTTGTATTTTTATGAGAACAAGAAATGAGCTTATGAGGTATTCATTCTCGCCACACTTCAATTGTTAAATTAAGGCTTCTGGCCCTATGTATCTCCCCTCCCACCCACACTCCAGAACGTGTTAAATAGTTATCTGAGGAATCTAAGCTTTCTCACTGAGGATAAAAACCTTTTCAAAGATTTTCTACGTGTATTAGTCAGAGAAATCCAATTATTTCTAAAGTGTGGGTTTTTTTACAAAGCCCTGGGTGAGGGAAAATGAAAGAAGGAAGCAGGCATTAATAAAATGTCTCATGTTATAAGTTAGCTATTTCTGTGTGGCAAAGCTGGCAAAGGGGATTTGCATCTAAAAAAGATTGCAATATGAATTTCAATTTCATTAAATAATATAGAAAGAGATGTATGGGGAAAAAATCAATAAAGGCTTGAATTCTGTCTTCCAAAAATAATAATTCTAATAATAAGAGAGATATTTAAGGTAAGCCCAGTAAACTTTAATTACCTTCAATTTGTTCTGTGGAGAAGCAAGGAACTAGTGGTAGAGGGTTAGAGTCTCCCCTCCTTTATGGATCCAGATGGTTCAAAACCTGCATGCTCTGGTTTAATCCCCTTTATAAAACATTCTTGGACCATAAAACTGCTAACTAGAATGTTTTAAATGTTGTACAATTTCATTTCGATTAATATTGATTGATTCACTTATTTCTATGATTTAGAAGCCCTCCGATTCAATAAGATTTGGGCAGGTTTATAATGTTTACAGTGAACAATAAACACACAGGCTATTTATATTTGGAACACATACTTAATAAAATACATTTTTACAGGGTTCTGCATTCACCCTAATACAAGGGTCAAATTGAATGTAGTTCCTAAGATTGTGCTCCATGCATTTAATAATTTTGTCTTTAATCACACTGAAAACTGCAATTCAGTGGTATCTATTAGATAACTACTGAGACCTACTCCAATTGCTTTTGGGAATTTCAAGCTTCCTACCTTCCCATTAAGCAAAATTCTTACTCCAGAAAACCATATAAAAGCACATTATTATTGCATAATAGGCAAAACAGCTTTTTAATATGTGTGGATTCTTTTTATAAAACTAAATGAATTCCACCTACAGCCCTTCCTCCAAATGAACAGATTTTTGTAATTTAAATTTGGAAAGACTGATATCAAAATTGAATAGATGCATTAGGCAAAATTAGTTTATGAATAAACCCTGTATTAAGTATTACAAATGCAGAAATGTTGCAGATTTCCTTCTACTGCAGTGAAGTAAGCAGATCGTGATTGATTGCTGGCCATTCCTTCTAATGAGTGAGCATTCAAGATTGGTGGGAAAAGTGCCTTCCAATTCAAAGTTTTGTATGACTGTACCTTCCTTTAAATCCAGAATTTCTTAATACTTTGAAAGCCCCCTGCAACTAGGAAAATATATAACATATTTATCCAATTATACAAAGTAGGTTCTGAATTTTTTAAAAAATTTTTGGTGATCAGTCCATGTAGAATTTAGTGATGCTTTTGCAGCTAGGCATCTTTCTCTTTTTGAATCATACCAAATATTTTGTGAAAATGAATGCAGAATTTGCTTAATTTAAAATTTGTATAAATATATACTGTATGTTATAGGCAGTAATATCTGAAACTGCTTTTATTTTTCATAAGCTTTTACCTTTTGAAAACGGCCTAAAATGCCCAAACCATCTTAGTTTGGCTATTATTATGCTTCTGTCCATTATATAAAAATATAAACATGATAGAACAGCATTTCATTCAAATCAATAATATTTTTTATTCCCAAGAAACTTTCTTTCGGAATGCAGATTTTGTCAGAAGTAGTCCATTCAGGTAGTTCTCAATTTATGACCACAATTGAGCTCAAAATTTCTATTGCTAAGGCAGATAATTGTTAAGTGAGTTTTGCCCCATTTTATAACCTTTCTTGCCACAGTTGTTGAGTGAATCATTACAGTTGTTAAATTAGTAACACGGTTGTTAAATGCATCAGGCTTCACCTTGACTTTGCTGGTCAGAAGGTCACAAAAGGTGATCACATGACCCCAGAATGCTGGGCTCATGAATATGAGTCAGTTGCCAAGAATCATAATTTTGATCACGTAACCATGGGTATGCTGCAAATCTTGTTTGAAAAATGTTCATAGGTCCCTTTTTTCAATGCCATTATAACTTCAAAAGGTCACTAAATGAACTGTTGTAAGTTGAGGATTACCAGTATTTTCCTTACAAGTTAGCCATGTGACTGTAGTTGCAGAACATTAGGCTGGCAAAAGTCAATTTAGCTAGAACCCTTTTTCCTCAAAATTGCACATCTGTAACTTGTTCCAACTCTCCACCAATGGTTAAACCGGATGGAGATAATTATTGAATAAGGGAGGTATACTTAAGCAATAATAATCTATTCTATAATGTAGTCTGATTATCGTTTAGTATACTATGTAACCTAGGCAACTGTACTTTGAAAATCATGACGAAAAGCCAGAGTTATGTATAAACTAGGTCACTGCAATTCACTAGTGCGTCTACTTCAACTTAAAACAAACCATGGCTTAACTTAAAGTATATATATATATATAGACAATGTTTTGCTTTATCTTTTCAATTCTACTTTCCTGAGCTCCCTCCTACCCCAACATTAAACACTCATTGTATCAAAACTTTAGATCTATAGTAGACAGAGGGAACTAACTATAACATTGTCGATCAATGTCATCATGTAACCATATCAGTTGAACAATGAATCAATTCTCTATTTTAGCAGCAGACCAGAATAAAAACAATAGCAAAACAGAAAGAATATAGCACAGTATCATACAGAAAACAGCATGAGTCCAAGCCAATAGAAATTAAGTAGTTGGCTGCCTGCATGTACATTAAGTAGATGGCTGCCTGCATGTACATTCAAGAAGCTGAACAGCTGGAGAATTTCGGAAAAACAGCCTAGGAGAACCACCTGCCACTTAAAGCAGCCATCTCCCACTTCCTTCTGGTAGAACTATTGTAGCTCTTGCTAGCCATATAAGCTGCAAGGTATACCTTCATTTTACAAAACTGTGGCACGTTTCAACAGAATTCAGTACAAAGCTATCATCTTGTCCTGATATCCTCTTCTCTAAACCAATGAGTTATTTGTAAAAAGAATAAATCCAGGATATAAATAATAAATGTCTCCTACAGATTGATGTTAATTTTTAAGATTATCTGTGAGCCAAAAATTAAAAGGCTTGGTTAAGCTATCATGGGTTATTGGATTCATTTCTTTTTTCCATTAAACCCAGTAAGGGAGACCTTCCTATAAGCATGGTCCTAACAAAGTGATCTTGCTTTATCTCTTTTCTTTTCTTCTTCATATATGGGGTTTCCCACTAAAAATGCAAGTCTACAGTTCTCAAAATGAATTGATGGGATTTGTGAAGACATTTAAAATGCAACGAATTTAGGTTGACAGACATATCCCACTAAGAAAATGCTATATAAACCGCTTTCTCTCCAATTCTTTCATGCCACAAAGCCTTTCATACAAGTAAAAATAAAAATAAGTAAAAATTTATGAAATCATGCATTTAGACTTGCCCTTTTTTCAAAGCAAAAAATATCAGGACATTGCAATATTTCCTCATAAACCTTACCTTTTGCAATATCTAAGTTTCAGTAATGATGTTGATAATCAATTATGTAAATTACACTTGGTTTTAACGTCTTCCTTTCAAAACCTTCCAATGTTCATATGTATATGTATCTACCAGAAATAGCCTACATAGAACCAAGGACTCTTAAAGGCAAGACATCATATTATGCCAAGAATGGGTGAATAAGTGCTATTTTTGTAAAAGCCATAGGTATTCTTTATTCCTTTGTGATATTTTGAACAATTTTGCAAAAATTTATAATTATAACCATCAAATGCAATTGCTACTGGAAACATCATTTCTATTCCTTTACCCTGAAGCCTTCTCTCCTTTTGTTCTGCACAACATTTTGTTGCGTTCAGTAGGTGCCTAAAGGGTTTATTTGCAACACCCTCTGTTATTTTTGCCAGATCCTGCTCAACAAGTAAAATATAGAATGATTTCTGCCTAGTATGCATAGAAACTCACTGACATTGCAGTCCTTCCAGTTAGACTACTTGCCCAAATTCCATCATTAGGTCACTTTTCTTGCCTTTGAAAAGATCCTCTCAAATACTTGTCCCTAAACCAGCACACTGGAGATACGTTGGGCTTGCGAATATCAACTGGAAAGGATTTCTGGGAGTCACAGTCTCAATATGCCTGCAAGCGTTGGCTTGGGAAAAGCTGTTGTCAAGTATATTGTGTGACTGGTGAATTCTTAGAAATGCTCATTCCAAGTTCTATGCCCACAAATCTCCAGCAGTGTTATTGCGAGTATTCTCACTACCATCTTTGCTGCACTCCTACTTTCCCTGAATCAGACTGTTCTACCTCCAGCTAGCCAATAGCGGAGCACAAAAACAATAGCTAACTGGTTTTCTCTCCTAATTGTCATTCTTCCCATAATACATTTGCTTTTTATGGTATTGAAAAGGAAACCACATCAGTTACCATGAGGGGGAAGTAGAACACTCCCTCATTCCCCGCAGTGTAGCCAGAAATGACAGGAAAATAGTGGAAACATGCTATGGTGCCTTGGCTTCAATGAGGTGGACTCCGAGTTTGGGAGGTTGAACTAAGCAGGAATTACTATCTTATTATCTTTGAAGTGTTTCTTATGGGACAGTCATATATTAACCATCTCCTTGTGTGAAAGACTTCCGCAAGCCCCATGGCTTGAGAAGGAAAGGTGAAAATAGACTTTATTTAGATAATATTTAGTCCCCAGTTTATTGCCTTCTGTTGTTTGTTTTTTGGGATTGTAATGGATATGTGGCTCTGAATTGGGAAGACTATAAATGTGTACCTTCACTTAGGCGAGAAATGTAATGAATAAAAACAAGGGAAGAAAGAAAACATTATGAGGAAGAAAGGATGCAGGACTGAACTTAGATTGGCCCAGCTCTAATGCACCAAAGTCCCAATCCCCTTGAATGAAAAGTGAGTGGGTCACAAACATCATAACATTTATGGACAGATGTTTTTCTAAGATGCAATAAGGTGTCTGGCCTTGAACAGGGGGTTGGATTAGAAGACCTTTAAGGTCCCTTCCAGTGCTATGATTCTATGCTCTTGTGTGCTTTTTTAGAAGCACACATTACCACCCTGTTTAAAAAAAAGTTGGAGTAGATTAATTGTTAAGGCCAAAGGCCGGCCCAGCTTCTATAACTATGAAAGCAGCTTCTTCAGGAGCAGATGGGAACAGGAAGCCATGTTCAAAATGGATTGTGGCCCTAGCATTGGAGAGGGGGGTGCTAACTGTCATCTTATAAAATACCACTAGCAAATTTAAATTTAACTGACCATTTGAACCAGCATAATACAATGAGATGCAATGAGTTCCCTTTCTCGTTTACTTCATAACATAATCTTCACATTAGTAATACTAGTATTTAATGATCACTTCTATGAAACAAACATTAGGGGTTTAATGTTACAGTCAGGAGATTTTCACTAGATCTATTCTTTCTTCTAATAAAAGCTAATGCAGACTTTCTAAAGTAGGAACAACTATTGAATATTCAAGTCAGAAGATGCAGTGTATTTCCATGTAGGAAATGGTCCAAGAAAAGCTAAAGAGTTCTTCATTTTCATTTCCTATGTCTACTAGCATTAGCTACCAGCTGTTTTTCTTTTAAACCGGCATGTTTAAAATTGGTTTTGATGTCCAGAAATATTATCAGATCAGGACATGATCACTTCCTATTTTGTGCTTCTTCTGTTCTCTGCTGATGAGAAAATTGGGATAATAACAAAAGAAATATTGGGGAACATTTAACATAATTGAACCACTAATGTGTCTGGTATCCTTCCTTTGATCTCCAGCTATGGCCAGATCAGATAGCAAAGATAGGTGCAAAATATAAGATATAGGATTTTGTACCTCTTTGTTTCCAACACATTAATTAAAAAATAATAATCCTGAGGCATGGATGCTTATCACATAATACTGTATCTCATCCTTCTGTAACACAACAAATACAATCTCAATGGTTTTCAGCTATATAGTATTTACTGGAAATTATGGGAACTGAGCTCCTAATTTGTAAAAAGCATCTGGCTGGAGAATCATGTTGTATCTTAATATTAATTCAATGTGTTTGAGATGAGCAGGATTGCCATTTGTGATCTGCAAAGTTCCAGGTAACATTAAGCGAAAAATGCTAAGTCTTTGCTCCTACCTCTTAGTCTCCCAGATTTTCTGCAGCTTAGATATGGCTACTCTAGCAGAAATGTTGTAAGAATCCCTGCTACAATTTGTGAATGCACAGAAACATCCTGAATCCTGAACGCATGTGAAGCGTTTGCATTCATATCCAGCATTCAACAATGCTCAGATTTGTTTCCCAAGCAGTACAAAAAAAGTCTAATTAAAGCCCCCATGGATATCTTTAGATTCTGCCACCTAGATCAACACGTGTATGTCTCACTTCTTCAATTCCAAATTCCTCTCTAGTTATGTCCCAGAAAATGACACAAACCACACACAAAAACTATTTGAGTTTTATGTTTATTTTGCCTGTGAAGGAGTGTCATGCTCTGATATTATTTCTGGCAAGATTTCTCTTTCCAGTCAGATTCTTGGCATGTCTTGAATTCAGATGTAAAATGAGTTGCATTTTTCCTGCACACTCATATCAGTTGTATCACAGATGGTATTGATCACCAAAGCCAAAATGGGCTTAGCAAACCACTAATGCCAATTTTGACTAAACTTGGTCCACCTGGAAGGCGGAAAGAAATAGCTAGTGCTGTTTGCCTACATATTTGTAAAGAGGAGTGTTAAATCCATTGAAACCAAAAAGTAGGTCATTGTTGGATCTATCTACTATCATATGAAAGTATCACAGGATATTTTCTCTCCCCTGTTTATGTGTGGTGGGTATTTGGGATACTTTAGAGTGAAGCCACTCCAAATCTCACATCTAAAGAGTGAATTCAATATCACTGAATCATTAGTTCTAGCAATCTGTGAAGAAGGATGCAAGTTGCCAACTCATCGCACAGTTGTGCTGTGGGCTGTGGCTGTGCATTCTATAAACCAGATTTTCATCAGATAACGCAGGAAGGTCCACAAATGAATGCTCAGCCTCAGTGAATATCCTAACTACGGCAGTGTTCCAAATGCATATATTTGGAAGACCGGAAAAGGAAACAATAAATATAAAAAAGATGCGTGACACCAATGGGATAGACTCGATAGATAGTAATAAATAATGTAATGCTGGTCAATGTGTTTGTTTTATTCTTTGTTGCTTTCCTATCCAGACCTTATTCTCACAACATCCCTGCAAGGCAAACTAAGCTGATTCACTGAGTGAGTTTTGTGTCTGGGTGAAGGCAGGAACTTGACAGCTGCAGAAAGTTTTTGTTTGGTTGCTTGTTTGTTTATAATTGGGCAAGCTCTTTTCTGTTACTGGAGATCAGTGAAAAAAGGATAAATAGTGAGAGAAAACAAGGCATCAGTGCTTTTTGCCTGCTGCTTCTTAAGAAATCTCAGGGCATATTGTGTTTTTTTGATGTAATCTAGGCCTGCCTGGGCAATGAATGGTAGAAGTCAACTCCTTTGGCAGACTTGAGTTTGGGAAATACTAATCAGAGATGTTGCATGGCATGTCAGGAGAATGGAGGAAGAGGACATGCCTGAAGGATGCAAGTCAGGAATAAATTTTGTTTAGAGACTTCCAAATATTGCAGCTGGGGCCACATAGTCTGTAGACCTCAATTTCCATTTGGTTCCACATTATTTCCTTGTGCTGAGCTTTTTGTTCGAGTATAGTGTGCAGTATGTAGTGTCTGTTTGCTGCATATTAGGCTATACAAACTATGTATATACTGTGTGTTGCTCTTCCGTCCATTTTAGATCGAAACCAAATAAAATTTGTTCATAACACACTGAATTTAATTGGTTTAGCAAGGCATTTCATTTCTGAAATTCCTATTGTCGAATTTGTGAGCACCATATGCATGTTGAATTGCCTTAGGACTTGTCAGGAGCTGTATCTTACCTGGCTTTTCAAATATTTTGATATATATTTAAAGGCCATTAATGGGAAGTTGGAATGCTGCAAAACTAAAATCCAGTCTCCACATCGTCATTTCCAAAAATGCTTCTGGGTTTTTTAGGGGCACCATAAGATTTTGCCACCATAAGATAATGTAAAGGCTAAGGATCCAGTCTTCTGTCTACTTGTGGGGGATAACTCCATGAATTCAGCGGGATTTATTTACGAAGAGGTTCAACAAGATTTTTTTTAGTATATAAAAATGTGGTTGGCTACATAAAATAGTTGAGGGATGACAAGGAGGCCAGAGCCAATAGGAAGCCTCTTTTGCTAATTTATCTTCAGATAACTTTATGACTTGTGATTGGTAATGCCTAGGACTAACAACTCACGGTTGCAGAAATATGAATGATCATCAGTAGATAGCAAAGAGATACATATGGTAAATATATGCAGTATATATATTGGCACCATGCTACCATCTAGTAATCTTCCAAAGTTTTTATAGTCACCAGCTGCTAGTTTTACCAACATGGCAGTCACTTTATGAATGAGCATGAAAGGCTAGTTGCTATGATATCTTCCCTTTCCTGACAGAGATGATGGTCTAACAAAATGTTAAAGAGGTACTCCTATTGGGCACTCTAAATATAACTAAAATATAAGCTTTCACTACAACCCTAGGCAGATATTGAAGCAAACAGATTTCCTAATTAAGCCTGCTTTATGTAATACTTGTTTCCTATAAGAAGATACCTCCGTGATAGACAAGTATATAATAATGTAGAATATCTCTCTCAACATGAATATATAGCTTGGACAACAAATTTTGTAGACGGGTTATCTATTCTGTGCTTTAGCTATGAATAGAGTTGCACTTTATTCTTTACTACAGACAAACATGATTTACAATGAGATTAGCCTTTGCAGGCAAAGAAAGGTATTGCATGAAATGGCTGTTGAAAACCGTGTGAACATAGCTGGGAAAGTCTCGGCTTGTACAGAGGCGCATTCTTCTGAGTACCAGGGTGGGGTCTCCCACTCTCCCTCTGGCTTTTACTCATTCAGTCATAAACTGGTTTTTCTAGTCCTTTTTTTTAAAGCAAGTTTTCATCACTCCTGTTGATCACCTGCACTTTGGGGAGGAGCTTTCCAGATTCCGCTTTTAACAACGTGCACACCTTCTCTACCTTTCCTGTCAGATCATCTCAACAGGAGCAGAGGCAGAGGCAGAAGCAGCTGCAGCACACTCACTCCTCCCATCAAGACCCTTCCCGATATCAGCAGCAGGGAGTTTCCCAGGATAACGCCGAGATGTTCAAAGGCGTGGGCAAAATCTCGCCAACTGGGAACTCCCCAAACAAAGGGTCCCCAACCAAACAGTTCAAGTAAGTTGCTGATTCTGAAATTTTCTTTTTGCAGAATTGAATAAGACCTGGTGTTAATATAGTAAACCTTCCTAGAAGAACAATTGCCTGCCTATATCTTTTTTTAAAAAAACTTAAATAATGTAAAGGCTAAGGATCCAGTCTTCTGTCTACTTGTGGGGGATTACTCCATGAATTCAGCGGGATTTATTTACGAAGAGGCTCAACAAGATGCTTAAGAAAAATCGTTGTTCCTGATTAATACGAGCAGTCCAGGTTCCTTCCTAGTTGCTTAAATAGATTGCAAGGAACAAGTGAAAGTATTATTTGCCTAACAGGATACTTGAAAACTAAAATCTGTTTTTCTGTCCCTGGTAGGACAAGTAGGCCAAAGTTGAATGAGAATTCTCTTTCTCTCATATCCTTCCATCGGTTTTTCTCAATCCAATATCCATGCTAGATGGAAATTCTAGGACTTGTAGTTTAATATGCCTGAGGGGCTTTAAGACTGGACAAACTTATAGCTTTCTTTCTTTTCCCCATAGAGAAACTTGTATATCAGACAAGATCTCTAAAACAAGGAAATCTTAAAAGAGATACTATGATTGTCCCATGTACTGGAAGAAAATACTTACAATGGACATAACACTAGTTCTATTTTAAAAAGATTTCCAGACTCCTTATTGTTTGAAATTATATTGATTATATTTGTTTAATGGTCAAACTTTTTTTAAAAGGATGTGCATATAGACAGCATGGATCTGGCATTTCAAACACATGCACCCTCTTTTCTATTTTCCATTAGATTGATTCCTACCACTATTTTGAACTAAACATATATTTTGGAAATATAATTCATCAGTCAGGTACCCTCTTTTGATCATCAAGTAGATTTGGCTGCCTTTTTTCCAAAAAATCATATTGGGAAGCTATCCAGGGAATGTTGTATTGCCTTGTGGCTGGCATTGCTACAACTTTAAGAAGCATGTATTTCTTTTTGCATCATACTAACAGAATAGCTGAAAAAAGTGGGGAAAATATATTATCAGAGGGGTATTAATTTGTTAATTTCTCACTTTTCCTTTGGGAGTTCAACTCTTCCTATTTCTCCCACTCCCAACAATAATCTTGTGATATTGGCTGGGCCAAGAGAGAATGAATGAGACAAAGTCACTCAAGACAGTAAATAGTTGGATATTGGTTAATTGTGTTTTTTTTTCTCTACCGAATTGTTCTTTCCATTTTATCCTTGGTCTGGTCTGGTGAAAGGTGGCAACTTTATCAGGAAGTTAATTAGTCTCCAGGAGAAAATTTCATAATGCTGCAAGTCTAGTAAAAAGTAGAAGCTACCAAATTTAATTAAATTTAAGCTACCAAATCTTTGATCTTAGATAAATGCTTAAGTAATGTTGCACTTTGTGCCTACTGCTTCTGTATTTAGATGGATGGTGAACTTGAGGCTAAAATGTTGAGCAATATCCAGCCTGCCATTTTATAAACAGTACACAGAGTTGATAAAGCATATTATAATTAGCATTAGAATGATTAATTCTCATATTTTTAAAGCAAAAAAATTATAAGTGTTGCAAAGAAAACAGCCAACAGCCAGGAAGTGATTCAGCAATAGATTAATTTCTGGAACAGGTGAAGTTTAATGTAAAAAATCTGGTTTTGCTTTATTTTCTGAAAGGTTGAGAGGAATGGGAATGCTCAATTTCCAGAGTTCTATTTACTTTTTGAGAAGGAAAAATATATTACTGTTAGATGGCTTGTCTGCTGAAGATCTCAGATGGAGCTGTACTCATGGGAAGATGTGATGTGTAATGTTGCTTGGTTGTAAAGTGAATCCAGCTGCAAACGTATCCATCACAGATATCAATTCTCAGATATCAATTATCACAGATATCAATTCTCCATGCTATGGTCAGGGTTTTTGTTTGTTTGTTTTTTGTTCTATTTATTTTCATTCTTAACTACTTTACAATTTTCAAAATGTATGGCTCCCCAGATTTTTTTAGATCCCTCCATCTTATTGAAAGGTAGAGTCATTTTGACACAAGAACAGAAGGAGCAACATTCATAGAATGACTTCCCTATTATTACGAAATCTTAGACCAGCAACAAAATATTGCAGTAATTAGAACCTTGCTCAGTTCCGTCAGCCATGCAGTCTTCTAGGAGATTCTATTCCTTGTTCCTTCCGATCCAGTTTTTTTATCTCTTCTCCCAACCAACTGAATGTTCAATCCTCGATGGGATTCCTCAGATGTTTGTCCTTTTACAATTTTCCCATCCATCTGAATTTTACTTGTTGTCTTTTGAAGTTTGGGAGGAGCAAGAGAAAACGGTGGAAATACCTTGGTTAAAACGGAAAACATTTACTGTAGTCTCTCCATTCATTGCCAAGCATCTATTTTGCCTTTTTATTATACTGCCTATCCATGGGTTTGCTGAATATTTTTTTGAGTCTAAGAATACTGTGGGCTCGTGAAAAGCCTAGAGAAAAAAGTTTCTATTCAAATGACAACTGAAAAGAGAGATAATTCATTAGGTTTTACTCAAAGGTAGCAGAACTCAAATACAATCTTGGTTTGTAACATTACTTCTCAAATTTTACAATCAAATTTCCTGATTTTATGGTATAGCATCAGCTGCATTTTGTTTGGTAGTTTATCCAGAGTATTATGAAGAATGTTTAGCTGGTTTTTTTGAAGCTAATCAGGTAGCTTATCATGAAGCAAATTACAGGTGTAATGTACAGGTCTTTACTTTTCTAGATTATACCTCATTTATGTAATAAATATGCAATATGAAGTTTGTAGCTGAAGTGGATGTACAAAGTTAGTACAAACTAAAAGTCTCTCAGATATAAGAGTTTTTGAATGTAAATTATGCGTGACTATTTCATTGCATACTCCTTATGCAGCATTCTTATATATACTTCTGAGAATTAGTCCTATATAGGGCATTAACATGGTACTGTTGACTTCTCAGGGGAAAATATACATGGGATAAAGAAATCCATGGTGATGTTATAAAACCCATCCATCTGAACTAGAAATGTTTAAAGAATTCCACTGATTTGTGGTATATATGTTTGTAACAAACAATGAAAAGAATTTGGTTTGCAACCTTGGCTGAAGTGTGCATGTGGGCAATGGTGTCTACTTCAATGTCCATAATAACTCTGTGGTTAATGTTTTCACTAGAAGAGAGTTCTACCGTATTGATGGAGGAAGCTGTCTTGTACTTATTGGCACTATGGCTATATTCCCCAATCATGTTAATCATACTTGGTTCTGTTTAGTGCATGATGTGAATGTAATAATTGTGGCTTTTAAATCATTATTTATTTTATTGCCAAAACCCAAGACAATTAAGAAGAAGAAGCTGTCCAGGATTTTAGCCTGCAAGGAATAGTTTTACTAATGATGCTAAGTAGTAAGATTCCATTTTTAAACATGTATTCTATTCTAAACCAAAATACAACAGTCAGTCCTCAAGAACAGTGATGATAAATTTGATCCATTTTCCTTTATGGGTTGTCCTTGAGATGCGGGCTTTCTGATAAAGATCAGCAATGTGGCTTTGTTTTGATAATTTCAGTAAACACAACCCGGATTCTAGAAAGGTGTAGAATTGTGATATGCTACAATGTAAAGAAACACCTTTGAAAATGTAGAATATCTACCATATATTAACCTGACAATATATTCTTCATACTTTACATCTAGAATGTCTATCGTTGGATGCATACCGCTTTATAGTCAGCTGAGTCTGGGTATTCTAAATCTGTTATTTGTTCTTTTGTGTTGCCAATTGGTTTTTCTTCACAAAACAAAAGGCAAATAACATGGGTGGTGTAGATCCATGTTTTTCAACCTCAGCAACTATAAGATGCATGGACTACAAATCCCAGCATCCTGGCTGGGGAATTCTGGGATTTGAAATCCACACATCTTAAAGCTGCTTAGGTTTGAGAAACACCAGTTTAGACTAACTGGGTTTGCCCCCCAAAAACTCCCCGCAAACGCCCAACACTTTTAG
>JANHGC010004460.1:78989-90561 GCA_027560395.1 Boaedon fuliginosus | reverse complement strand
ATCCACACATCTTAAAGCTGCTTAGGTTTGAGAAATACCAGTTTAGACTAACTGGGTTTGCCCCCCCAAAACTCCCCTCAAATGTAAGCAAACGCCCAACACTTTTAGTCTTGGGAAAGTGTGGTTTAGATTTTTGAATCCAAGGTTATGATGTTTCATCTAGTTTTCCAGATTTTGCTTTTGATACAAATAACTTCTGTAGCTTCCGAATCCATTGTAATTTAATATAAATTATCCCTGTTTTACAGAGTCTACGAAACATTGGCTGAGCAGTGCTCGGATAGTGTTTTTATTTATTATGCTTGCCAGTTTGTCATGCAGCTCAGGGCAATAGAACAAAACAGCCGAGACAGCAAATAATCTAAAAAATGTAACTAAAAACATTTCATGCCAAGGGCAGTATAGGCATTCAATCAATTAAGATGGGCTGGATCTTCAAGGCTTTTTAAAAGGCAGGCAGGGTCAAAGCCATCCAGGGGGAACACTGTTCTGAATAGTGGCAGAAGGGGCACATTGGCTTGTCCAACAAGATTGAACTGTACTTGAATGATGGAGCCTGAAGAAAGTCAATTCAGTCAAATCTTACTGGATGGGCAGAAGAAATAGGAGACCTGTGCTATGAAGAACTCTGTAGCAATAGCAATAGCACTTAGACTTATATATCACTTCACAGTGCTTTACAGCCCTCTTTAAGCTGTTTACAGAGTCAGCCTATTGCCCCCCCAAATCTGAGTCCTTATTTTACTAACCTCGTAAAGATGGAAGACTGAGTCAACCTTGAGCCTGGTGGGATTTGAACTGCAAAATTGGAGGCAGCCAACAATCAGCAGCCTGCAGTACTGCACTCTACCCACTGTGCCACTGTGGGTTATAAGTGAGAACCAGCACCTTGAATTGGAATCCCATTGGCAACTAGTGCTGCTTGTATAGCAGTGGTATTCCATGGGAGGGGATATCCATAACTACTCATGCTGCTGCATTCTAGCTATAGCTTGAGTTGTGTTCAAAAGCAGCCCCAGGTAGAGCACATCCCAGTGGTCTAAAGACAAAAATGGTGGGTCTGGAGCACACAGGGGGCTGCATCAAGCATCTCTTAGCCTCTCCTTAATCCAAAGACATCTTTTCCTAGGATCAAGAGATGTTCCTCCATAGGTGAAGGATGATCTCAGGAGACTCTGCTGCTTTAAGGAGCTGCAGAGTAGCGCTCGGTTTTGCCCTTTGCATGCTCTGAAATAACATTTTGGCTTTGAATTTACATATAGGTACACTATATGTAATAAGACATATTAAGCAATTATGCTATATCATGTTTCTGAGTTCCAATCTTTATGTTCCTGAGATCAGATTTGTTTTAGGAAGCTTATTAAGCTCCTCCATATACAGTCTGATGTGCAAAACATCCTCAATATGCTTTATTTCTATAGTATTTTACAATATATTTGAGTGCAGAGAATGGCAGCCCAGCCTGAGATACAAGCTAATCAGCATTCAGTTTCTCTGTCAAAACATGCCACAGTTTACAGTTCTACTCCCTGGCCCTGTTTCTAGAACTCCGTGAATTCATAAACAGCACAACGGAAGCAAAGATTTATAAAGAGGCAAAAAAAAAAGCTTCAAGCATCTCCTTCATATGCACAGTCCATGAATTTGTCTTCATGAATTTCATTGCATTGCTCTATTGCCTTGCAAAGCCATTCACTAAACTAGTCAGCTACATGGGAGATGGAACAGGTAAATTGATTGGAGGACCTGTAGCAAAAGCAGGGAATCTAAATATGGATTTTTGGCTCATGGTAATCAGAGTTATTGACAAACTGCATTTTTTGCTACAAATCTTTGAGGTAAGTGTCTGCACTTGGCAGGAGAAACATGAGCTGGGTGTCAGGGGCCACAGTGGGTAGTCTGTCTGTATATCTAGATTAATACGTGTTCAGACAAAGCAGAATCAGAGAGATGATGAAAAAAGATTTCATTTTTAGAGTGTTAAAAAAAGCATCGTATTTATGATTTTGCAGAATGTACCACAGTTTTGCAACTGGAGATATGTGATTGGCTTGGGGCCATCCATCTCCCATTTCAAACCACCCATAATAGTTGCCAACTAGTTGACAGCTATAGATAGAGCACTTTTCATCAAGCCTAACTTTTTGGGAGAGGACAAAACTCCTTGATTCAAAAAACAATTGCATAACTAGTTGGCATGGAAGCCTTTGTTTGCATTGGCTGAAAACATTTAGGAGTAGAGGTGAGAATAATTACTAATTTGGAAGAAAACAGAAGGTTGTAGGCTGGGCTGATACTGGCTGGCTGCAGTTATTTTACCTTGGTAAGGAAATATAAAACAAGAACAAATATGTTCACTCTTTTAGAAAAAAACTCTCCTGAATCCACTTGGTAGTTATTTCTGAATCTGTTATTCCAGAGAGATGCTTTGAAGCTGTCCTGGGTTGATTTCATTATAAGCTTTGAAGAGAGCAAGATCAGCTTTATCATGCACACCAAACAGGAAACATGACAGATGAACTAATTCTACTTTATTGTAAAGCTATATTAAGCAAACTTTGCAAGTTTGAAAGTACAAATTTCCCACCATTTTCTTTGCAGCTTAAAAAAACTAGTGACGATCCCCTCTGAGCCTCTTGGCCCGCCCACTATCCAGGCAGCATCACTTCATCCTGTCTTCCAAGGTCTTTCCCACCTACCATTATAGGATGGGGATGCTTGTGATGGTAGGAAGGATCCAAAGGAGAGGATCCTGAACTCTCCAATTCAGACAGAATAACAGAGATTGAAGGGACCTTGGAGGTCTCCTAGTCCAACCCCCTGCTCAAGTAGGAAACCCTATACCATTCTAAACAAATAGTTGTCCAATCTCTTCTTTACAAGCTTCAGTGATGGAGCATTCACAATTTCTAAAGGCAAGCCGTTCCACTGATTGATTATTTAACTGCTAGGAAATTTCTCCTTAGTTCTAGGTTGGTTGTCACTTTGATTAGTTTCCATCCGTTGCTTCTTGTCCTGCCTTCAGATGCTTTGGAGAACAGGTTGACTCCCTCTTCTTTGTGGCAGGCCCTCAAATATTGGAACACTGCTATCACGTCACTCCTAGCCCTTCTTTTCATTAAACCTCATTTCCTAATTTGATTTCCATTTGGGAACTCCCACAACCAGAAAAAGTGTCTCTAGAGGACGTGTGGATGGGTTAAAATATGGTAGGAAAATCATGTTGAGGAAGTATCTAACATATTTTGATAGATAAAAATATTTGATGTAAATAGACAGGAAGAATTATTTAAATCAGAGGAAGAGTTAGCATAAATCCTGCAAAAGATAGACCTGCCTCATCAACTATTTAGAACCTTTTGAAATATAAGCCAGCAATAAGAAGGGGATGATTTGTTGTCCTTATGAGTAGTTGGGCTTCCAGACAAGTAATGGTTGTTAGATCCTGTACCAAAGACTCCTAAGTAAGGAGTGTGAGTGACTCCAATTCATACTGTACCTTTTCTTCAATCAGATGTGATTTATTTTGCCCAAATGTTTTTGAATTTCCCACAGTGTCCTGGAGCATCTGATATGGTGAGCAATTTGCTCAGAAATATGGCAGAAATGTTTGGATGATGGGCAGCATCCCAGGCTCATCAACTGTTGCCAGTTAAATCCAATGACTAGGTAGACGAGGCAAAATAAGTGAGTCAGTAACTTTAGCATGTTACTAAATGCTAGACACTATCATTGTCCTACCTGGCCATCTAATAGAAGCACATAGAACTTTTCAATCCTGTCACTTTAGAGAGAACCTTTGCTGATGGGGACAGGCCAAAGTCCAGAGAATGAGTCACAAGATGTTATGGTTTCTTGCATATCATGACATGAACAACAGAGAGTGAACAAGCATCTTGAAACTGTGACTTTCCTTTGGTTGGTCTAGAAAGAGACTTCATGAAAGCTAATACATTGATAGGTTTGTCTCAACATGCCTGAGAAGCAATGTAGAATGACTCATATCCCTTCTAGTTTGGCAGGAAATAACACTGGAATGTGGGTGGTGCTCAAGTATTTGCTACCATGTCTCCTCCTCATTCCTGGGAGGGGAGGGCTATGAGGCTGAGCAGGAGACAACCGGGTTGTGTAATTGACGGAAAAGAATGACAAACTAGTTTCTATTTCCAGGCTGCGGGGGCCAATGACCTCTGAGGAGTGGGGTGGGAGAAAAGAAATCATTACACAGGTGTATAATTTTTTCCCCAGCTACAGTGTTATTATTTAAGTGCTAACAAGTTGACATTAGATACAATAAATTGCAGTAACGCAGAAGCAGGGGCAACCTTATGCTCTGGAGCTCCAAAGGGTGGAACTAGAACCAGTTGGTAGTAATTATAGGGTGCCAAATTTCACATTAAACAGTAGGAGAAAGTTTTGAATCCTTTTCCACAGTAAAAACAAGTCTGCTGACACATTTTGCCTGACACATTTGAGCAATGGCTGGGAAGCTATGTTTCAGCAATGCTATTGCTGCATTCTGCACCTGGATTTGGTTTCGAATAGAAGCTGGCCTCCCATGCTTCCCCAAAAAATCTTCCAACATTATAGCTATCTTTGTATGATATGCTAAAGCATACCGAGGTTAGGCTTGATATGCTGTCCAAACTTGCAGTCCTAATTTGCCGTAATCACAGTCTGGAATCATAGTTTAGAGCAGTGTTTCTCAACATTAGCAAGTTTAAGGTGGGTGGACTTCAACTCCCAGAATTCCTCAATCAGCTTGGGAAAATCCACCCTTGTTAAATTTGTCAACATTGAGAAAACACTGGTTTAGAGTATGTTTATTTTCCTTGGCTGTGCTTTCAAAACTGCAATACCAGAAAATTGTTTGTTTGTTTGTTTGTTTATATCCTGCCTTTCTTCCCTAACAAAGGGAACACAAGGCAGCTAACAATATTTAAAACAACAATAAAATATCATTAAACCAAGTTGAGTTAAAATAGAATTAACAGTACAAACATACAAAAACATATTAAAAACTTTCAATTTAAAACATACAGTTTAAAACCAGTTAAAATAAAGATTAAAACAACCATAACCCTCCACCATCTGCCTCAACTAAAAGCCTTTTTAAAATAAAAAGTCTTTAGGCTCCGCCTGAAGCTCTGTACCGAGGGAGCTTTCCTGTGTTCTAGGGGGAGGGAGTTCCAAAGCCGGGGTGCCGCCACTGAAAAGGCCCTGTTCCTGGCCGCCATATCTTTCACCTCCCTGGGTGGCGACACAATCAGCAGGGCCCCCTCTGATGACCTTAGGTGATGAGTCGGATTATATGGAAAGAGGCAGTCCCTCAAATACCCTGGACCCAAACCTTTTAGGGATTTAAAGCTCAGGATCAGCACTTTGAATTCAGCCCGGAGGTGAATGGGCAGCCAGTATAGCTGCTGAACAAGTGGCCTGACAGAGTTGAACCGACGAGCCCCAGTGACCACATGGGATGCCACATTCTGAAATAATTGAAGTTTCTAGACTGTCTTCAGAGGCAGAGGTACAGCGCATTACAATAATCCAATCTCGATGTCACTAGGACATGGATCACCGTGGCCAGATCTGAGCGATTCAGGTATGGCTGTAGCTGGCAGATCAGCCGAAGCTGAGCAAAGTCTCCCCTGGCCACAGCCGCCACCTGAGACTCCAGGAGCAGCTGCAAGTCCAGGAGAACCCCCAAGCTGTGGACCTGCTCCTTCAGAGGGAGTGCAACCCCATCCAGAGCAGGACGATTTTCCAATACACGAATCGACAACCTCCAGACCAGGAGAACCTCTGTTTTAACAGAATTTAATCTCAGCTTGTTCACCCTCATCCAGTCCCCCACTGCCTCCAGATAATGATTCAGGGCCTCAACTGCCTCCTCGGACTCAGGAGGAAAGGAGAGATAGAGCTGGGTGTCATCAGCATACTGATGGCACCTCACTCCAAACCTCCGGATGACTTCTCCCAGTGGCTTCATGTAGATGTTAAATAGCACGGGGGATAAAATAGAACCTTGCGGCACCCCATACCGAAGAGACCAAGGTGCCAAGCAAGGACCCCCCAGCACCACCTTCTGGGATCTGTCAGCCCCGAAAGAGTGGAAAATGGTGCCTTCAACTCCCAACCCGGCCAACCAATCCAGAAGGACACCATGGTTGATGGTAACAAAGAAAGAAAGAATCCCATCTCTTCATCTTCTAGAAACAGGGTTAGGTAGCAAGAATATACCAAATCTTCTCCTATGGTACATGTAGCTCAAGTTGAACTATTACCTGTTTTGGGCTTTTTTAGGGTGTTCTGAGAAGAGTAAAAAAAAAGAAAAGTGGAAAACTGCCCAAAAAGAATGACATTTCTTACTCATGTATGGGCTTGTCCTGCAAACACAGTTTATGCGTCTATGAAAATACAATGTTCCTGAAACATAAAAACTTCCTTTGAAGAACAACATCTAGATTGAATAAAATTAATTAAACAGCATTTTGTTGCAGTATCAACCAATTTTTCTGGAAGGGCTGGTTCATTTCCCTACATATTGCCAACGGTATTATTTTCACATAATGATTATGCATCAATATCCCTCCTTTCTTTGAAGGATCAGCACACACTTTTC
This sequence comes from Boaedon fuliginosus, assembly GCA_027560395.1. Lineage (NCBI taxonomy): Eukaryota > Metazoa > Chordata > Lepidosauria > Squamata > Lamprophiidae > Boaedon > Boaedon fuliginosus. The sequence goes on along the minus strand of JANHGC010004460.1, from coordinate 83,936 downwards.
ATTCCACAATATTAATTTATTCCAGGATTTGCTACTGCTCTAGTAATGTATGATTAACAAACGAGAGGGCTTAAATTGGATTTTAATTTGAAAGACCAGTAAGCATTTAGTTGTAATGCCATGAAACTCTTTGTGAATTCCTTCAAGTTTTGAGTTCTATTTATGTTCCCATTGATCTTGTCTCGTTGAAATCATAGGGTATGTTTTAAGACATGCAACCCTGATGTACTGAAAGTTTTTGATTATTTTCTGGTCTACTTAGAAAGGCTGGTACCTATTGTGAGGAGAGGGTGCTTCCAGATGACCAGTCTCTCTGTTGACTTAAGGGCCAAACTGGATTTTGCACATCATTAAAGAAATTGTCCAGGGTGGGAAGAGTTAAGACTCTTTCTGTAAAGTGTATTATACTATAATTCTTATTAGGGATGTTCGCAGAATGAGGACAAAAAAGACAAGATGGCACTATGATCAAAGTTCCACCTTTTTTTTTTTCCTCATGGAGCTTCAATTGTATTATTGTAACTGCCATCTTAAGTTTTTTTGACCACATCCTATGGAAAGCCCAGTTTCTTATACTTTGTTTTCCGTTTTATTATTATGTTGTTTATGTTGCAATTTATATCTCTGCAGCCTGGAGGTTGTTTTTTTCACATTGTTACGCAACGCTTTTGTAGAATGCTTGGTTCCCAAATGGTTTTAATACATCTGCTGTATGATATTTTACAATTGAGGGTGACAATGGGCACCACTAATATTGATATTAACGTTTATTAGTTGATATAAAGTGGTATGTTTTTATTTTATAGTAGTTGAGAGGTTGTACTGTGTGCCTCTGGTATTTAGTAAGTGTTAAAATTTATTGGAAAAATCCAGTAATAATTAAAACATGGGACTTAACTGTCAGTGAGTCCAGAGTTTTTGAGTTTGATTGTTTATATTATATCATATCATTCCTGCTCAAAATATAAGCTGAGTTTATTATTGAAAAACTAATAAAGAAAATGAATGATGAGGACTTCTGAAGGAGGTATTGTGAACTGAAGACAGCTCGGAAATATGGAGTCGACAACCACAGCAAAAAACAAGGAACTAATGAGTAGACTGGTTCCTTGGAACCTCCCTAGATAAAGAGAGAATGGGAGATCATCCACATGTGCTCTGGACAGCTGCTTCGGATAAGGAGATTGTAGGACAGATGTTTTCTGAGATTCTAAGCACTGGAAAACAGTGTGGCTAGCCATCTTGCTTGTGACCACAGCAGAACTTTTTAAGGGACACTAAGTTTGCAAACCTCACTTTCTATTCACTTTCAGAAATTGCCTATGAATCATTTTAAGATTATTGGAGATCTTTGGAACATCCATTTGATAAAATGGAGAAAGTGCAAAATATGAAACTATAAATGACAGGTGAAGAGAATGATTTGGAAATACAAACAATAAACTAGAATCACCTGGAAAATATTGTCTTACTCGATCTACCAAAAGAAGTTTGTTAAAAACTTGAAGCTATCTGTGTGATGGGATAAAGGAGTGGCCTCAACGACTCTCAGAAAGAACGCTAATGACCAGATGACTGCAAGGAATATTAAATCCTTTCATCCTCTGCCATTCAGTCAGAAATGAAGAAGCTTCTTGGATGAGAAGCAAAATGTCCTCAAGGAAAAATAAAGTTCAGTTGCCTTTGGGGGGGGGGAAGCACCTTTGGGTTACTTCAATTAATTAATGAACCCTCATTGCTGTTTACAAAATTCAACAAGCTTCAACAATTAATGCTGTCTCAATTTAGCTTTAGTTACCAACCATTCACCTCCTTGATCAAATTCTTCTTTCAAGAGTTCTTCTGGATTTTTAAGACTCCAGTTTCCTTTGCCAGTTCATTAGCCTCTTTGCTAACTCCCAGCTTCCGTCCTAACCAATTTCTGCTTCCTAAGAGAAAGTCATCTTTTGGGAAACTGAGCTGATTGTAACTTTCAGTTTTTATTTATATCCTTTCTAAAACAGTTTGTTTTGTGGTCTAGAGTGCCTCTGTGTCTCTGTGACAGGTTCACAGGAAGGCATGGCATCTTGTAACTCATCAGAGGCACGATTAGACAAACATCAGTAGATTCTAATTTGAAAGTTATTCAATTAGAAGATTTTGGAAGGGGATGTACCTCATAGTTTTTATTTATTAGATTTATATGCCCCCCAATTCCTGCAGGACTTCGGGCGGCTTGTGCATATTAAAGATATAAGAGTTCTAATCATTCTTTTGTTCAAAACATTTGTGTCTTATTTGTTACTTATTATTTAGTCCATTCGGAGAGTCCTCAACTTACAACCACAATTGAGTCCAAAATTTCTGTTGCTAAGCAAAATGTTAAGTGAATTTTGCCACATTTTACAACCTTTGTTGCCACACCTGTTAAGTGAATCAATGAAGGAACACAGTTGTTAAGCACATCTGGCTTTCCCATTGACTTTGCTTGTCAGAAGCTCACAAAAGGAGATCACATGACCCCGAGACACTGGAACCATCATAAATATGAATCAGTTGCCAAGTATCCAAATTTTGATCACATGATCATGGGGATGCTGCAATGGTTGTAAGTATGAAAAATGACCATAAGTCTCTTTTCACAGTTGTAAATTTGAATGGTCACTTAACGAACTCTTGTAAGTCGAGGACTATCTGTCTTATCAAGTAGGTCATAGGTGAATCTATACGTCACTGCTATATAATTATTGATTATGGAGATTTTTAGAGGAATTTACTATTGTGGCTAATGTTCCAGTTTGGGTTCTAATTCTATGGTATACTGAGCAAAATAATCATCGAAAAGAATGTGGTGTCAGTATGAAATTCTGAGCAAAAAAAATGGATCTTTAACCTACCTGATTTCTATATTCTTATCTGCAGATCATCAAGCAGCAATGATCTAGCGGTGCTCATCTCTCGCATGCAAAAAAATGCTGACCAGGTGGAAAAGGACATCCTTGAAACACAGTCTAAACTTAAGAAGGTAAAATTGGAACTTGAATACAAAAAACATGGTTGACTCTAAAGATTATTGGAGAAAGCTCCAAATAGAATAGTAAGATCTCATATGCTAGTTGGGCAAATACATAAAATAAATTTAACCAGATACAAGGGGAATCACCAGTGTCCTTTATTTCAAAATGGCAAGACTACAGAAAATCAGAGTTGCCTGAATGTATGAAAAAGTAAAATAAAAAAAACTAGATTGAACTCATGAAATAGTTTCTTGCAACAAAATGGTCCTTCAGATAGCTTCATTAGAAAGACTTCTTTGAAACTTCTTTAGTTTTTACATTAATTAATTTATATATACATATATAAAGCTCTGTGTGTGTGTGTGTGTGTGTGTGTGTGTGTGTGTGTGTGTGTGTGTGTGTATGTGCCATATACGCTCTTCCACGGCTGCACCAATCTCGACCAAACTTGGCACATAGATAACTTACCCTCCAGCAACAAACACTATGGAGGTCACACACGCTGTCAGGGGGTCTTTGCGCCCTAAAAAGACTACCAAAATACTGGCGATACTGCAGACGCCTTCACAGCAGTCCATAAGGGGCGCCAGAGAGCAGCATGACACCACACGTGGTGCATGTGCAGTTCAGGCCACCGATATTTTGAAATGGAGGCAGTGGCCATCAGGAGGAGGCAGTGGTAGAAGTGCCAGGTCGAGGTTAGGCCAGGTAGGGCCGAGCGGAGATGGAGGAGGCAGCGGTGGAGGCAGCGAGTGCGGGGACAGAGGAGAGCAGGTGCATTACAGGTCTTCCACAATTGCAACTTCCTCTGTCCTCTCTGCTAGGAATGAGGTTTATGCATATTATGCTTTTCTTGTAGGATGCTACTAATCGTCAGCAGAACAAGCCTCTGGAATTCCAGCAGATAAATGGTAAAAACTTGAAAGATGCAGAGACACTTTTGAAAGACCTTTTCCTAGATGTAGACAAAGTTAAGCATCTGAAACATCCTCAAGCCTTTGAAATTGAAAAAGAGTAAGTAATGATTTATATTCCATGCAGCCCTCTTGAGAAATAGTGGAGACACCCTTACCTGACAAGCTTCAGATCAACTCTGGGCAATTCTTCCTTGAAGAAACCTGTTTTCTAATGAAGAAATTCCCTTTCTTCTCCCCCCCAAAAGTATCAAGCAGCTCCATGTCCGAATGACACATCAATGTGCAGAATATCGAGAGCTCTATGAAAAATTTACACTTTCTGAAGTTAGTTCCAAAGTGGACTGGGCAAAAATTCTAGAACAAAAGCAGGTAAGAGTTGCTGCTTGGGTATGTGGCGTTTCATTTAATTAAGTACAATTTTTGATCAACAAAATTAATAAAGTTTAACTTGAATTCCATCTTTACTTAGAGATCACAACAGAGGAACAAATGTTTTTTTTATCCTTGCAAGTCAAAGATGATACTGGCGTGATAAAAATTACCTCAGCCAATACTTATCAGGGCATGCATGGCTTTGACAATGGCACTGATTTGCCCTAGAAATACAATAATATTGTCAATAACCTTTTATCATTCATCATTCATGATGAAACCAGGAAGTTTGCTTTGTCACAGACAAATCTTTAAGGTAGACCAAGTCATATTGGCCAAGTTTACACATTATGATGGTTTGCTTGATCTTAACTTAATATGTTATATACTGTAAACATAACCAACTGTAGCTTATGAATGAACCAAAGTTATGCAAAGAATAGTTTAGCTCGATGGGTAAAACAAGTTGTTCTCATATACTGAAAAACTACCACTAAGCAAAATAAAAATAACCCTGGTTTAATAATTCATGCTAGATCAGGTGGTCAGGAAATATCAAGAACATACAGCTTCACTGGTAATGCAACCTAGCAACAGGGATGGGTTTCTCCCGGTTCGCTGGTTACCCGTTTTGTGGGCGCGCTTCCGATTTGGCTGTCAAA
>JANHGC010004460.1:38715-56938 GCA_027560395.1 Boaedon fuliginosus | reverse complement strand
GGCAATTATTTGCTTTAAAGAGATGAATGGCCTAATCATATGCATTCCTTTCAAAGAACAATAACATCTAGTTTAATGGTATTTACATCCAAATACATGCAGAAGTGTAGCTACATCAACACATTCTTATGCATATTTACATGGAATACTGTACTTTATTCCAATTTTTAAAAATGTATAGGATACACTATTAAGTGCATATACCAAACATGTTCTCAATATTTTTATAACGAAGTGTGAACACATTGGAATAACATGAGAACTCCTGGCTAATGTAATTGCATCTGCTGGTTCTTCTCTTCCTCAGTAGTAGACAGGTGTCTGGATTTGATGATTTAAACTCTGCAGCAAGCTTTCAATACCAACAAGCAAAACAATTTTTGCCAGGGTTTTGTTTATGATAAATCATGGGGATATTCTCCAATTAGCTGCAGATAAGGACAAGGGAAGCAAATGATAAACTGAAAACAAACCCTTAGTTGTCTCCTACCTAGACTGCTAGTGGATGTGGAAGAACAAATAGATGAAGACAGCTTATTCAATAAATCACGCTTAGTTTGCCACAGGTAATTCAGTGTATTTATGGTTTGAACTAAAGTCCATCTATTCAGTAATAACATGGAAATACCTCTATCAATAGCAATCATTTTTTGCATCAGTCCCACAAAATAATTATATAGAAATATTGCCACTTAGCAAAAGCTAATTGCAACCATCTAATTCATGCACACATTTTTCTTCAAAATGAAGGTTCTTGCTGAATTTATTATGATTTGGTGCTGAACCTATGCTACATTCACAAGACCCAAAACTGATATTTCTTTTATTGAAATGTAAAGGGCAACTTAAAAACCCATGCATCGCTTATACAGCTAATTTGTATCTAATGTAAATTGCAAGTTGGCCCAATATTCATGTCTAGAAGGCTATGTATACCCATGCCACATTATGCAAAGATTTACTTTACTTTGGCATGATGCTTAACTTGAAATTACATGAGTTCCCCTTAAGTATGGCACCCATATTTCTTGACATAATTTCATTTTTGTTTTCAGTTTATCACAAATTTAATTATAGTAGGATATTTAACTCAATTTACATAGTCTCAGTGACTTATTTCCAAATCTCCTTTTAATGAAACAATATAAAATACTCAGCTCACATTTCTACTCAATTCATATATTGGCACTTCAAGGTATTGTACATAAGGCATCTACTATTGAAGTTTATTGTGTATTTTTTGAAAAATATTGTACAAACAATAAGTCTATGAAATATAAAGCACAGATCTAGTAGGGCATTTATGAACTGTAAGGCAAATTCTGTAATCAGAGGCACATGCAGTTTTAAGTAATTAAACTCCATTACTGAAAGTTACTTTATTATGGAATAAAAAGACGATCCAATTATGCAAAAGCAGAGCCAATTATGGACTAGTTCACATGCTTATTTAACTTTATAATTTAGCAAGGAATGTGTCTGCTCCTGACCTCAACTTTATTCCCCCTTCTAAAAGAAGTAGTAAACAGCTCTGACAAGTTATATTTTAAAATGGGCAAATAGTATCCAGCTCCGGATGATTCCCCGAAGTAACTTCCTCAAAATAATATCACTAAAATTTTGTGGTAGTTCTATATTATAGTGCAATTTAATCGCTCTTAAAAAAAAATCACAGAATTGGAAGTTTATCTGGACCAATGTTTTTCAAGCTTGGTATCTTTAACATGTGTAGAATTCAATTCTCTGAATTTCCCAGTTAGAATGCTAACCCTAAGGAAGCTTGACTAAGCAAGCTTAGACCCTTGAGTTCCTCCAACCACCCCTCCAAAATCTTAACCTCCCAATACCAAAACATTAATATAAAGAGGCTCCCTTGTTGATCTGACAATAAGGGGAGGGATGGGTGCCTGTTGCAATATGATTGTTGCACATAACCTGTCATTGAAATCTAGGATCCATACCCTATCGTATTTGGTCATAATTGGCCTAAAAACCTAAGCCATGATATATCTTGGCTATGTTCTCATATTTAATTAAGGTCTGCCAATGGCAGATGTTGGCAGTAGGAACCAGGAGGCATGGCAAACAATTCCTACACTAACCCTAAGCAAACCTGATATAAAGATAATAGATTCATCTTATGGCTATAAAGTGTTTTGGATTTCATTTCAAGAAAGTGTTGTAAAACCTGTAGGAGTATGGTGTATATTCTTTAAAATCACATTTGTTTCCAGTACCATGCAGCTCAGAAATACAGCCTCTCTACATACAAATAATAAACCTTCAGATGCAAACATGTTCAAGATAAGGATTATTTTAAGATGATTTCTGAGTCAAAACATTAAGGCAACTGATTGTTAATGCCTTCAATTCCTATGTACTTGTATACAATGATAAAATTTCAAAAAGTTTGCTAGTCAGATAAGGCATTTACTTCATGTTGAATTTTCTAAATGTTCTACAAGAACATGTAGAAGGGAAAATGTTAATGTTTATGAACTGGAGATTCAGGGACAAGGGAACTTAGCCTGTAAGTCAATTCTTACATATTTATAACACGTAACTTCAACTATGAAGTGAGCAACTGTACTATACTAAGAGCCACTCAGCTGATAAGAGCAAATTTGTGCTTTGCCCCCATCCCCCAATCTAAATAGTTGGCCTTATCCATATGGTGTGATATGCATCAGTATGTAAAGTCAAACTTTACTTCTTGGAGATATCTACAATCAACTTTCATTAGTGTACACCTTGCCCAAAGGTATTTTACAAGTACACCCATCTCCCTTTTCAAGGTTCTTGCTACAAAAAAAAAAGGGGGGGGAGAAAAGAAAAGAAAAGAGGAAAAAAACTTTAATCCAATCAACAAATGCCATAAAAATACATTTGAAAAATAACAATCACCCTGTATACAATTGAACGTCAAAGGGTAAATGGTGGATGAAAATATTTTTTCATTGGTTAGAAACATCACACTTCCTTTCTAGAGATGTTTCAACAGGCCTATTTTAAAGATCTACTTTGCAATTCCATTGTGTTGCTCCTTCAGGGAATTATGCAGGCTATAAATCCAGTTTTTGCTCTTCTCTTCATATCAAATTTTCCTATTGTTTCTGCAAAAGTGTACGTTGAACTAAAAGGAGAAAAATAATGAAAAAAGTTATATTCTGTTAATATGTACTACTTGAACAGACAAAATGAAAAACATATAGGCCACAACTGAAAGTTGTCATAGCTCATGCTAAATATATTACTTAAAAACCTCCAAGCAGGCTAACATTTTTTCCATCCTTATAGGTAGAGATTCTCCTTTTTTATTTAAGAAAAATAACAAACATCCAAACTATTAATATGGGCTTAAATAACAAATATACAAGCTATTAATTGGGGTTGAAATGCTTAAAAATTACAAATGGAAAATTATGAGAGGCAAAATCTTATTTCAGTACTTGCACTCCTATACAATATTTCATAGATTACATTTTATCCCACATAAGGAAGTCACAAAGATATATGTAGAGCTCTTTTTTATTTTCATATCTGTCTTTTGAAATAGGTGAGTTAAGACATGCTATAACTTGGCCTATTAAGATAGCAAATTCTCTGGTGGCTCAGTCATTATTCTTGACCCACTAAAAGAAAACTGCTGTCAAGCTTCTGACTCATTTCAGCCATAGCCAATTTATAATTATATGTATAATTACAAGTATTAATTTTTCCAGTTAATGTAATCCTGAACACACTTGGAAGTAAGCATCACTAAATGAATTTGGTTCTTACCAGATTTAAATAGAATGTCCTAAGAAAGTATTTAATACTTAAAGAAAGAACAAACTGCTTGTCTAAGGTTGTCTACTCTCTTCCTTCTTTTTCCTCAACCAGGTGGGTTGTAAAATATTGCCAAAGTCTCTCACTCACTTTCCTGTAAAGGCTCTTTGTGAGTCTGAGGCATAATCGTAAATGAAGAGGATAGTGGCTGGTGCTTTCCTTATTTTAAAGTTAAAAATAAACAAAAAGCCAAGATAAAAAAGGCAGCTTTTCTTTAAATGTAACCCTGGGGCTTTATTATCATCCCAGTTCCATTATTTCCTTATGGCAATTATTCCTTTTACTTTGGAAATTTTCTTCATTAGAAAAATCCTAAAATCACTTATATTTCCTAATTTCTGACATATACCAGGATTCTTAGATTTCATGATTTTGATTAAACATTGAAAACATTAGGAAAAATTTTTAATATGCTAGAGAAAAGCCTTCCGCGGATATCCGCCGCGCAGCTGTTCTGTCAGAGTGCTTGCAGGACCACACCGAAATTTCTGAATCGATCGCGCGCAGCGCGCTTTTGACAGACATTCAGAAAGCGCGCCCACGAAGCGGGTAACCAGCGAACCGGTAGGAACCCACCCCTGAAAAGATCCCCACTGTCTTCTGTAGAAGGAACAAAACGAAACCTAATTCTAATAGCATGAGCTTTTGTAGTAATTATGTCTGGTTAAATTAGTCTGCGCAATACTTTGTATTTACCATCAAATTCAAACAAGCTTAAAATAGCTCCATGCAAATCCCACCTATTTCCAAGGGCCTATTTCAATGGTCTTGGTCCAGTCAGTTCTCTTAACTGAGCTTACTGAATCTAATTTACAATACAAAAATTAGCAATAAAAGAAAATAAAGACACTAAGCTGAAGAAAACCATGTTTTTTTTCCTTAAATGGGCCACTGTAGGTGTGGCTTGATAAAATTATCAGGTGGGAAGTTGCACAAAAGCACAAATATAAGTCACTTTTGCAGGTGAAGAAAGGTGTATATGTAATTTTTAAAAGCTCTTTATTTATGACCTTACCAGTTGGCTCTGCATGTGCTCCTTGTTGGCTTTCCACAGGAATGTTTTCTTGATCTGTAGAAACAAGCTCAATTAAAATACCTTATATTCATGTATCTTCGGGCTCAGCCTTGAACAGAATAACATTATACATTCACCGTTTATTTCAAATTGTAAGCTTTCAATGACATTGGGAAAGTAATTAAAGCAATTATTTTAGGAGATCTTACAACCCCAACTTTTTGGGGTTTCAAGTCAGGTTGGCTGTAACTTACCGTTTTGTTTGAAGCAAAGCTTCTTCTTTTGGTATGCTATAAAACTTGAAAGAGCTCCAGCTATTGCCACTACAACGGAACTAATAATGCCAGCTAGCATGCCTGGAGAATCTGTGAAAAGAATTTTCCACAATTAGAAATTATTATTATTTAGCATGCAATGAGAACATGACTGAATAGAAGTAAACATATATACATAGTTGACACAATTATAACTTCTATGGGGGTATGGCAGTGGCCTCAAAACTGGATGTCCAATTCAGCTATCTAGGCGCTACTTAATTTTCTAGGGAATCAGAGAAAGATCGTTATGGGCAATATTGCACATGTTTAATACTTTGTATATGAGCACCACAACAAGGGGAATCTTTCCATCCCCACTGATCCAGGGCAGAACCACTTCTTCCAGTATCACACCTAATTTTGTTCAATTTCAACCAGATAAAGCAAGGCAGGTCAAAACCAGGTGGTTTGGTAGAGGTATCACTAACGGTCAGAAGGTACCTAAGAATGCTCTCTACAGGTAATCTCAGGGTTAAACTGGGTAGATGTTAAGTGAATAGGTTAAACACCAGGATTTCAGTCTTGTGAAGGGATGTGCATTGTCCTGGTAAATAAGGAGGACCTTGTGGTTCAGTATCCTTGACTACAGCCAAATGAGAGTTTGTTGTCTTCTAATGTGAGGTGGTATGATATTGCTAAGTACTTGTAACCAATGCATGGGAGTAGGATGCAATGTGTCACAGATGATAATTATTATCTGCTGGAGTTGGACAGCGACCATTTGGATGTGGGTGCTGTTAAGCCACACATTGGCACAATATTCAGCTGTGGAATAAACCAAAGCCACAGTTCGCAGGCTGTTAGCATCAGCACCCCAGGATGTTCCAGCGAGTCTGTTCAGTAAATTGTTGCAGCTTTTCAATTTTGTGGCTGTTTTTTGTAGGTGTTGCCAGGTTAATGATCTCTCCAGTGTTAACCCAGGTACAATAGAACCTCAGGTGACACCCATAATCCATTCTGAGAATTCAGTTGTCAACCGATTTGGTCTTCATTGGAAGCGCATGCGTGTAAAAAAAAAGTGCGGCGCAAAAGGGGAAATCGCCGCAGCGATTTGGTTGCCATCAGAGCACTCATTCATGACCAAAGGTAAGAAATTTTGGTCGTCAGAGGTTCCACCTGTACTCTTCGGATAATTATTACATTGTAAATTACAGTTCTGGAATTTCACTGAAGGCTGGTAATCTGCATACCTATTGACGTGGAATGTGGCTACTTTTGTTTTTGTTAGGCTTGATTGGGACAGGGACACAGTGGCTCAGTGGGTAAGATGCTGAGCTTGTCGATCAGAAAGGTCGGCACTTTAGCCATTCAAATCCCTAGTGCTGCGTAACGGAGTGAGCTCCCATTACTTGTCCCAGCTTCTGCCAACCTAGCAGTTTGAAAGCATGTAAAAATGCAAGTAGAAAAATAGGGGCCATCTTTTGTGGGAAGGTAACAGTGTTCCATGCAGTTTCGGCATATAGTCATGCCGGCCACATGACCATGGAGATGTCTTCGGACAGCGCTAGCTTTTCGGCTTTGAAACGGGGGTGAGCACTGCCCCCTAGAGTCGTGAACCAATTAGCACGTATGTGTGAGGGGAACTTTTATCTTTACCTTAAGCTTGATTGGAGACAGCATTTTTTGAAGTAGTCATTCAGCTTCTGGAGATCTTGAGAAATGATGTCCTTTCCATCACTGAAGTTGGTTCTTTGGACTGTGAGATTGATATCATCAGAATAAATATATTTCCAAGAAATGGTTTCAGGCAGGTAATGGATGTACAAGTTAAGAGCAGGGGATAGCATTGTAGGGGATAGCACTGGTCCTTGCAGTTGTCCATTATTCAACTTATGATATCTCCTTCTCTTGAATTCTGTGAAAAACTTGAAAGAACCTGTTATTCAACATGCTGTCAATCAAGGCAATGGTGTTACAACAAGGTATAACCTTGATTAATTTGAGGAGAAGTCCTTCTCTCCGGACATATTGTTGTAGGTCATTGAGACATCAAGAAAAACAGATAATTTTTATTTTCTTTTTGAATTCATTTTCCAGGTAGGAAATTAATACAATGACTTGAATTGCTACAATCACGTTTGGGTTGAAACCCAGCTTGTTCCACTTGGATTACAAATTCTACTGCGAGGGCTATTCTGTTTAACACGAGTCTTTCTAAAAGAGAAGAGCAATTGTCTGTAACTTTGGAGAAGATTGGATCCTTCCCTAGTTGCAAAATTGCAATCATTTTGTTATTCTTGAATATAGGAGGAAGCTATCCTGAGTATAGTATGGAATTAAAAATGGAAGCAAGCCTACGTTTAGTTGCTGGTTCACTGTTCTTTAGTACTTTTTGGAACATATCATCAAATCCTTCAGCTTTTGTAAAGAATCCAGCCTCCTCTACACTTTTTCTGGTGTAAATGGGCATATAATGTATATGGTGGAACATCAGGCTGCAGTAGTCTAAGTTCAGATCTAATGTATCTGGCAAATTTCTTGTAACTTCTTGTCCTTGAAGTAGAGACGAGATGGTTAGCTATGGATTCCATGTGATGGTAGAATATTTTCTCAATGATATGGATGATGAGTCAGATAAAGGACCAAAAAGATAAGGGATAAACCCCCAATTAGAAATCTAACTTTATCTTCAAAGGACCGTTCAAAATGTGGGGAAAGTTACCGTATTTTTCAGAGTATAAGACACACTTTTTTCCTCCCTAAAAGGTGAAAATCTGGATGAATCTTATACTCCGAATGTTGAGTATAGGAGGCCGAAAATGCAATGTTTAGAGGCGTCAGGAGGGCCAAAAATAGGCCCTTTTCGCTCATTTTTTTTGCCTCCTGAGGCATCTGCATGTCCTGAGAACTTACTCCCCCCTCCCCAGAAGCATTCTAGAGGCCAAAAACGGCCCAGTTTTTGGGCGAAACCGGGCCATTTTTGTCCTTTTTTTTGCCTCTGGGGGTGGGGGGGGTGAACAGCAGGGCATGTAGATGCCCCAGGAGCCAAAAAAAGAAGCAAAAATGGCCTGGTTTTGGCTAAAGACCAGTTTTTGCCAAAAAATGATCCATTTTCACCCATTTTTGCCTCCTGGGGCATCTGCATGGCCTGCGGTTCACTCCCTCCATCCCCAGAGGTTTTCGGCCAAAAAAAAGGCCGTTTTTGGCCTCTAGAATGCTTCTGGGGGGGGGGAGTTAGTTCCCAGGGCATGCAGATGCCCTAGGAGGCCAAAAATGGGCCCGTTTTTCACCTCCCCCACCTCCAGAAGATACACACAGAGAGAGATACACATACAGGGAGAGAGAGAGAGAGAGAGAGAGAGAGAGAGAGTGATAAACAGAGAGACAGAGAAAGAAAGAAAGAAAGAAAGAAAGAAAGAAAGAAAGAAAGAAAGAAAGAAAGAAAGAAAGAAAGAAAGAAAGAAAGGCATAAATGAGAGCATGAATGAAAGCAAGTGAATCACCAAGATTTTTTTTTTCTTGTTTTGGTCCCCAAAAACTAATGTATGTCTTATATTCCGGTGCGTCTTATACTCCGAAAAATATGGTAGTCTATTAGGGAAAGTTGGCTATGGGAGTTGCAAGTTCTTGGAATTAGCTAGTAATAATTTTGAATTACTTCCATTGCTGAAAATCCTCTGCCACCTACATTTTTCTTACATTCACACAAACCGCATCTAACATACTCCCAGCAAATAGCAGGAAGGCCAAGACATGAAAGATTGATTGCAGCCTAAATATAGCTTGTCATATAGTTACCTGGCAGTAAAAATCCTCTGAACATGTTGAAATTTTTCTCAATAAACATGTAAAGAGTTGTATTTCTGATGTTTCAAAATAAATAGGTAATTTTTATCTCCAGATTAAATATCATTTCCTCCAGATTTAATAGCATTTTGCTAACGCCACAGAAAGCTGTTTGTTCAACTATGATCTTGTATTAATATATTTTAAAATAAATATTGTAGTTTACTGGGTGTTAGTTATCTTGATAGAGAAAATGCAGTATCTGAATAATATTTTGTGTTAATTGGTTTTAGGAAAATGATATGACAAAACTCTATGCAGAAACTGCCGCTGAAAACAAACAACAAATCTGCTGGTTGGAATTTGCCAAGAAAATTATGAATAAGGTATGTCTAAATCATTTGAGATTATATGGATAATGCTTAAATATTAGAGCATCTCTTACAAAGTAGTGAAAAGAAAATTCATTGGTTTCTTTTTTCTTCAGGATTACAGCAAGTAAGAGTGATATTTTGAATTGCTTCTGGCTCTCTATATGTAAATGATACAGGAACTATAATTTCCTAACATGCTTTAACAAAAGAGGACAGGACAGCAATGTTTATATTTGTTTTCTTTGAATTCCTAACCACAATTGCAACATTAATAATAATATCCCATATCTCATTCACTACAACTTTGCTTTTTAATATTTGATCCAGATTGAAAATAGTTTCTACTTTCAAATAACTTCAGAAACCAAAACAGCACTTTTTAAAAAATAATTTAAAATACGGAGGCAAAGTTCAATTCTACATTAAGTAAATATAAAAAGCCAAAAATCTGAGGACTGAGTTTTTTTCAGTGAAGTAAAATTCATAACCTTCAGGATTTCATCACATTTGTAGTTCTTCAGTATAACAGTTCATATTTACCATTGCTGGCACATTTTTGTCATTGCCCAAGAATGTTGAAAATAAAATTGGGAATAATATTTGGGCAGTACTTTTTCAGATCAAAGTGCTTTATATTAATAATTTCAATCATGATGCCAGTATTGGTAGCCCTATGTTATAGGAAAGAGAAGAGAGATTGAGACAATGATTTTCCTAAGGAGCTTCTGAAGAAAGTTAAAACTTCTAAAGTTGTATGTTTTATCTTATTGAGCATTAGAAACAGGTAGGAAAAACAAGAGGCATCTTTCTTCCCCTGTTTTTTTTTCTGCTCTCTTTTCCCTGGCTAGAAGCCTAATAGTGTTTTATTTTGCTTGCTTCCTACTAAAAGAACAGAACAGCTCCCTTTTCCTTTCCCCATCATAAACACAAAAAGGTATATATACTTGATGCAGGCTTTATATCAGAGGATATTATATTCTTAATAAGGTTTTGTTTGTTTGTTTGTTTTAATACTCAAGTATATCATATTCTTAGACATACTGTTACTGTATATTTTGCTAAATACAGAATCCATTGAATAATCTGAAGGATTTCATGTAGATTTTTTTTTAATTTTCCCTAGAAGGGTTTAGTGAGTTCATGGCTCAGTTAAGATTTTATTCTTAATCCCAGTTTAATCTCACTTTTTGTGGGTTCACTAAAGGTTGCCACATACTCCAAGGAGCCAGTCATATAGAAGTTTAGAACTGGAAGTAAATTTCATAGTATTAAGAATCAACAATACTTTCTTTTTGTTTTCTCTCTCACCCCACCCTCCCCTTTCTTTCTGCAGAAAGAAGTAAGTGATACAGTGCAGGTAATGCATGAACAAACCCAGCAGTCCAAAAACATAGATGAATCCGAAATCCTGAAGTCTCAGCTTAAAGAGGAACAGAGCAGGAAAGCCGATGTACAGCAAGAACTGGAGGAGCAGAGAAATAAATTTCTGACACTGAAAACTCAACGGCCCATTGAGAGAATCGAGGAGAAAGAAGTGGTTGATTATTATAGAGATCCAGTTCTGGAGAGTGATCTTGCTAAAATCTCTAATCAAATTGAGAATGAAAAGAAGAAAAGAGCTAATTTACAGGCAGATATTGAGAAAATGAATAATACATTCCTTGAAATGAAAAAAGAGAGAGAGGTTGTGAAAAGCCAGCTGCTTACAAAAGAAGTTACAAAAACAGAGAAAGATCCAAATCTAAATGCCCAAGCAGCAAGACTCCAAGAAGAAATCAGGAATCTACGTGATAATGCAACTTCTTCCTCTGAAATTGAACGGCTCAGGCAAGAGTTGCACCTCCTGGAGCAAAAGCAGTCAAACATCAGAGAGAAAATAGTAGTAAAAGAGGTGGTGAAGTTAGAGAAGGATCCAGAAATGCTAAAGGCGATCAGATCACTCCAAATGCAAATCGATGAAGACAGTTTCAAGAAGAAGTCCACAATGGATACAATAGGGAAAATGAAAAGCAAAATTGAGGATCTTGAGAAGCTGATTGAAGCAACAGAACCCAAAGTCGTTGTGAGGGAAATAAAACAAGTGGAGCAAGATCCGGAGCTCCTAAAAGAGTCTTCCACTCTTCAAAAGCTTATTGACGAAGAGAGGAACAAGAACCTGTTAGTGTCAAGCGAACTGACACAGCTGCAGAGCAAATACAGCACTATGGAGAAATCAAAGCCTAGGGTGGAGATAAAAGAGAGAGTCAATGAGATTTTTCACCTAGACCCAGAAACAGAGGAAGAGATAGCACGTTTGAAGCGGGAACTCCAAGAAATTTCAAAGAAAAGGAAAAGAATTGATCAGGAGGTAGAAACAGCCTTGACTGAACTGAAAGTTCTTAGATCCCAAGCACCTTCCGTGGAGTTTAAAGAGGTCATCCAAGAGGTGGTGAAAACAGAAAAGAGCCCAGAGATATTGAGAGAAATAGACCGATTGAAAGAACAGCTAAATGATCTTGTGAATGCCAATGGTCGGTTCCAAGAACAGCTAATCAGGTTAGAAGGAGAAAGAGATGAGTGGAAAAGAGAAAGAGCCAAAGTCGAAACCAAAGTTGTTAATAAGGAAGTTGTCCGATATGAGAATGACCCTCTATTAGAAAAAGAGGCTGAGTGTCTTCGCCAAGAAGTACGTAATATATTACAAAAGAGAAGAGCAACTGAAGATGCCATCTATGACCTGAAGAATAAGTACATGCTTCTGGAGAGAAGGAAGCCTGAGGAAAAAGTGGTGGTGCAGGAAGTAGTTGTTACTCAGAAAGATGTGAAGCTTAGGGAGGAGCACAAGAGGCTGAGCAGGAGTTTAGATGAACAAATAAGCAACCGGCGAAGGATGGATCATGAGGTCCAATTGCTTCGGGCAACAGTGGAAGACAATGAAAAACTGCTGAACTTCCAAGATGACAGAAACAAAAGGCTCGCTCTGGAAAAGGAGATGCGGCAGATCGCCTTGAGGATAAAAGAAATTGATGAAAGCCCAGTTCCAGTTCAAGAAAAAATCATCATGGAGGAAGTAATCAAGGTAGAGAAAGATCCAGTTCTTGAGCAATCTAGTACCAATTTGCGAACTGAATTAGATAAGGAGAAAGATCAAGTTTTGAGCCTCCAGAGGGAATGCAAGAACCTACAAGCCCAGATTGATATTCAACAAAAGACAAAGTCCCAGGAAAAGACAATATATAAGGAAGTAATTAGAGTAGAAAAAGATAGAGTGCTTGAAAATGAACGAACACGTCTTTGGGATGTGCTAAGCAAAGAACGAACTGCTCGGCAAAATGCAGAAGAAAGTATCAGACATCTGAAAGAGAAGATTGAGAGAGCAGAAGGCATGAAATGCACATGGACCAGAGAAGAAGCTGACCTCCAGAAAACTCGGAATGTCACAATGCAAGAAAAAGCCAGTCTTGAAGGTGAATTAAGGGAACTAGAAACACAGAAGCAACAAAAATCCCTTTTCCTTAGAGAACAGACCAAGCTCTTGAGCCAAAGGACTGAAAGTGACAGGCAGAAGAAGATCCAATTTGGCCAGGAGGTTTCACGTCTGGAATCAGATATACTTATGGAGAAGGATAATATTTATGAAAAAGAGAGGATCATCCGGGAACTCCAATCCAGAATCAACAGAGAAGAACTGAACAATGAGACTCAGATGAGAGAGACAAATCTCTCTACCAAGATATCTATTCTGGATCCAGAAACTGGTAAAGATATGTCACCCTATGAGGCTTATAAGAGAGGCATGATAGATAGATGTCAGTATATCCATTTGCAAGAACTAGAATGCGATTGGGAAGAAATTACAAGCCTGGGATCCAAAGGGGATGTTTCTGTACTTCTTGACAAAAAGAGTGGAAAACAATACTCCATTGAAGATGCTCTGCGGTTCAAAAGGATTACAAAAGAAGAATACCAACTTTACAAGGAAGGCAAAATCCCTATCTCTGAGTTTGCTCTACTTGTAGCAGGGGAAACGAAGCAGAATGCATCCCTTTCTTTAGGCTCAATCATTTCCAAGTCTCCAATTTCATCTCCTGTTTTTCAACAAAAGCAAAGTTTCTTCTCTTCTGGCCCACAGATGGTTTTCTGTGATGATACTTTTCCTATTGCTGGAGTGTATGACACAACTTATGACAACAAATACAACATTAAGTCGGCACTTAGCAAGAAATTGGTAGATCCAATGACAGCCCAAAAGCTTTTAGAGGCACAAGCTGCTACTGGAGGCATTGTTGATCTTGTCTCAAGAGATCGCTACTCTGTCCACAAAGCCCTTGATAAAGGACTGATCGATAATACTTACCTGCAGAGGTTGTTGAATGCTCAGAAGGCTTTCACAGGGATTGAAGATCCTGTCACCAAGAGAAGACTGGCTGTAGGAGAAGCAGTTCAGAAAGGATGGATAACTCAAGATAACGCCTTTCCTTATTTACAAGTCCAACACCTAACTGGAGGACTAATAGATCCTAAGAAAACAGGACGGATCCCAATATCAGAAGCTATCCAGACAGGCCTGATTAGTAGTGACCTGGCCACATTACTACAAGATGAATCGAGTTATGAAAAAGATCTTGTTGATCCTATCACCAAAGAGAAGATCCATTATAAGGAGGCCATGGCTCGTTGCCAGAAAGATCCTTTAAGTGGGCTCCTCCTCCTCTCAGCTACCTCCGAAGGATATCAGTCCACAGTCCATTCAGCTGCTGTGCCCCGATTCAGGCACTAAGCAAGGCAGTATAATTTTAAATTTGTAAAAAGTCTGAAATCCTTTTCATCCATGCCCTGCCATGTTCAGATGAACAAAGTGTCTGGCAATTATAGATAGCTGTGTATTATATTAGATAGCTGGACTTATTTCATTATACCAAGATAGCAGTACTTCATACAGAAGCATTTCCAAAAGTAGAAGGGATCTAATATGGGAGTAAATACAGTATCTATCATAGGGAATAAAGGTGTTTTTTTAATATAATTTTTTTTCTAAAATGCTTAGGAAATAGCTCCTTCCTGTAAAGTCTAAAGGGATGCATGTCACAATAGTTTAAAGATCATGCATGCAATAAAAGTTAAAATACTGACTGCTATCCTGTGTTTTTTTTAAACAGCTAACAATCCCTTTCCCTCTGATGTATATAATGCTCCACATGTTCCTGAGTCCCTACTTGGGAAACAGAATTCAGCAACATCTGGAGAACCACAGATTTTCTCTATCCTAATGTAACCATAAAACTATGGAATTCAAAAAGTAACAATGCCAAACATTACCTGGAAACAGAGAGAGAATGTACTAAGTCTAAGGTAAAACTGTAATAAAAAGCAAATCAAATTAATAGCAAATATGTCACTATAGAACACTCACCAGACATTCCATACATATTGTAAAAGAGCTATATATAAAATTAAAAATCTCTTTCAATCTCTTCAATTTTTACAACCCTCAAAACTCATTAATGCAAAAGTTACTGATGCATGTTTTTATTTATGCAAACAGGAACATTAACAGCAACATCAACAATTAATGATAAAATTTCTTAAGTATTAACAGCCATTTTAAAAATAAATCCATAAAAAAGAACTACTGTTGGATGCTAGGTTCCCTGTCTACAAATGCAAATAATGATAATGATAATGATGATAATAATACAGTATTTGCATAATGGAACAAGGACTTCTCACTGACTTCTTCCAGATTTTCTTTGTGTACTGTAATTTCCTATACTGATCTCTAGAGTACATTTTCAGTGGTCGCAAGGGATCACAAAATTAATGTAAGTTTTTGTAACTTACAAAAATTAATGTAAGTTTTCCCTCTTTCCACCTGTGTATCGTCAAGGTTCCATCAAAATCCAGAGATTTCAAGGTCTCTACTTTCAACCAGTATATTTGGCCAAGATCAACAAATAGGATTTTTCAAGTATTTATTTATTCACTTATTTTATCTCCCACACTATCTAATTCAGGTCTTGGCATATTGATTACCAAATTTCAATATTTTTATTTAATTGGAAACTGTAATATTTCTGAAAACCCAAACCGCAGCTAAAGAAGCCTCTTAATTATTTAACAGGCTAGATAATACAAAGTTCTTGTTTTTTATGATGGATACATATAGAAAGAAACTGTAATATCTAGTTCCTCCACACAAAACACACACTCACACTTTTTTTTAGCATGGTTAGTTTTCAGTAGTGTTGTGAAATACACCATGAGTTCATATTAAAAAAAGAAAAATCAACATCAGTTCTTAGGCTACTGTAGGATCTGCTCATCTAATCTAAATAATAATAACTGCATCTTGTAATGCTAGTACTTGAACTGCAGCAAAGAGTGAATAATATATTAGAGAAACTGGATTTAGTTAAACTTTTTTGTCATTCTACTTCTCAGATAATAAGTCCTTTTCATATACTAAAAGCATCAAGCTTTTTCACCTCTGTTAAAGAAGAACTATCAGGACCTGTATCATTTACAATTGTCAAAATGTTTGCATGAATATTAAACTGGGCAAAAGGCCAAGAACATTTTTAATGGCAGTTATGGCTGCTCCTTTGCTACGTTGTTTAGAACGAGGCGATCCGGTAGCTATTTCCAGCAAAGCATTAACCAGAACTTCTTAATCTCATGGCCCATACTGTTCTACCACACACTGTTTAGCATCCCGTGGAGCTTGCCAGAAATATTGATGGTTCAAAGCAGCTTTGGCTGAGATTCGCTTGTTAGGATCATACATTAGTAGTTGCTGTAATTTAGAAAGAGAGAAATATGAGCGTGCCTCAGTCTTTAAATCCTGCCCATTTACAGCAAACCCTTCAGCGTTAATTCAGGTAACAAATAATCCTTTGCAGTCCTCATTTTGTCAAAAAGTCCACTTCTGCCCTGCTAATGAATGCTTGACTAAATGGGCCTTTGGCTTGATTTAGCAAGCTGCCTCGTACACTCTCGTTCACACAAATGCGGGATAATTTGTCAATGCATGCTGAGAAGTCAAAATTCATAGAAATCACCTTCCTTTGAATTTCAAAATGATATGTTGACCACATTCCAATTCTGGCAGTGGACACTTTCCAATTTATTTATTTATATTTATTTATTTAGATTTATACCCTGCCTCATTTCCCCGATCAAGGGAATTGTCATATTCTTGTCATAAGTATTAGAAAAGAACCACAACCCCTTTACAGGTCTTCTACTCACCAGCAGTAAGTCTCGTCCATCTTGATCCAAGTTTGGAATGATCACCTTCATATCTTTCCTTGGCCATTTGGGGAAGTTCCCCTTATAGTCAGGAAGATTTGTGACTCCTGGCCACAGTGATTCAGTAGGAGTACCAAGTGTGCGGAAAATCCGGAATAGTTGGTCAATTTCAGAGTCTCCGGGAAACAAGGCTTTTCTAGTCACCTGGACCAAGGAGAAGAAGGATCGTTCACCTGGATTATTACACATCTGATCTTCATTCTGGATAACTTTACTTTCTCCAACTAAAATATTTCCATTATTTAAAAAAAGTCTGGTGTATCAGAGCAGACCAATCAGAACAACAGACCTCTACAACACTTCCATTACACGATTTACAAAATATTCATAAAATTCTTAACTATCAAGTTGCTATTCTCTGTCTCTCCTCTGCTCCCTCCACCACCAAAAATTGATTATGTTCCATCAAATTGGTATCAACTTTCTGACACCAGAGATAGATTTCTCTAGAAAGACCAAAAGAATTACAGGTGATAAAATACTGAAAATACTTTAGGATTCTACATTTCAAGAAGAGGAATATATTAAGCCAATGCCTGTCCTATTCATCTGGACACATATAACATTAATATAAGAAATTGAATTATACTGAGATTTTGTAAGCTTTTAGACCTCAGTTTTTTGCATCACTTTGAGATCAGCTCACTTTGAGATCACTTTGAGATCAGTGTCTGTTTTGGGGGAAGTCAGTCTGTCAGTTTCTAAAGCAGTTTCTAATTTATTACAAACCAGAGCAAAGTTAATACTTCCTCTGGACTGAAGTGGTTTTGTAGACCTTGTGAGCAACCTCCTTGTGAGCTCTTTTGCCTGGACTCAGGTTAGGCATTATTCTTTCAATGCTTGCATAGAGTTCAGTACTTTGGAACTAGTCTATCTAATCCTGCTTCTACTTAGAATTAATTTCCCCCTCCAAAATCCATCCACCATGGCAACACGCAGCTACTGTTAGAGCTATTGGGAAAAGGGGCCACGTGATATAATTGCACTTCCCCAATTCATATCAATTTATAAATGCAAGAGAGGAATGGGCAAAAGGATCAGAAAACCTTTGAAGAATTTCAGTGGGCTTGTTTAGACTTCTTAAAACTGACCTGCAGTTACAAAGCTCCTCTCAGATATTTTTGCAAACTATCAAATGTAACAAACGAATGTACTGAAAAAAATGGAGTGGATTTTCTAAATTTCAGTAGCTCAGTTTGGGGGAGTGAAATTTAGACAATCAACTGGACAAAAATTATGCAATTTGCCACTGATCTTTAGTAGGAGATGAGCCATTCTAATAACTATTTCTACTCCCGCTTCTCCTTCTGCCATTTTCCTGGTTCTGGCTAGAGATCAAACTGATCTCTTGTAGAGAAAACTTTAGGAATTAGATTACATTTATCTTTTGAAACTAGTGTTTAAGCATAGACTACATTTATGACTTTTCCCGTTTCAAAATTCAGTATTGCAAAAGATACTTGGAGAAGGACTTTATACACATTTAATTTAGTATTGTAAACTCATGCTTATTTTCTTAGACACTAGCAACCTCCAGTGGCTGCTTCTATACTGTACTCGTCTTATAAACCAATGAACAGTACAAGCAGGGCTTTTTTTGGGGGGGAACTCACCGGAACGGAGTTCCGGCACCTTTTTTTCCTTAGACTTCTTTTGTATATTAGTATATCTATGGT
>JANHGC010004460.1:22906-35126 GCA_027560395.1 Boaedon fuliginosus | reverse complement strand
TCCTGTCCCTTAGCTGAACAGTCCTTTCCTGCAGCTTCCAAGACATCTAATTGTATAGCTGGCAGGGTGCCTATGGCATCCCTAGGAATGAGGCCATCATTTTTTGGCAGGCAGACAGAAAATACTGTTGACTGTGCTGGTCCAGAGAGAAGATTGTTGGTCCACATAAGTTGTAAGTTGAACATTAATGTTGCAAAGGGACAATCTGAAAGTAGTTTGAAATGTGCTAGCTACTGTAATTGCCAGAGATAGATAAAGGACAGTTCTCCAGATTGGGGCCCGTGAGGGAAGGTATTTGAGCCACTTGCTACCTTGACTAAGCTTAGAGGAAGCTCTCCTGTACGAGATGAGTCCATGTACTTTTTAAGATCTTGATTCAAATATTCAAAGACTAAGTATAGCTTCTTCTGGTTATGCACTACATCAAGGAGCCTGGAAGAAAATTAAACCCAATGACTTGAGTATTTAGATTTAGATAAAATATGTAAGCATTATTACTGCAAGCTCTTCAATACAAACAGAAGGAGAATCAATGTAATGAGATGATTACAGTGCTTTAAAATTAGGGAAAATCCAATCTGAAATCTTTACAGGAAACTCACTAGGTGACATGGGTCAATTCTCTCATCTCTCTGAGTTTTTATAATTGATGTTATGATTGTTTGCCACCCAGAGTCACTTTTTTAAGATGGGGAGCTATAGAAATTGTACAAATAAATAAATATAAATAAATAACAGCAAAGGAAACTTGTGCAAGCTAAAATAAATTCTTTGGAGGCAGGGGATAACATCACAATATGCAAGTTACACATCTAATGGTTAGGTTAGGGCCTATTTTTATGTATGAACAAATGCAATACTGGAATTGCTGTGAAAATACTTGATATTTATAGAATATATCCTAACAGATATAAAACCAGTAGCTTTTCTTACCTCACTATATTTGGATGTTTCAATTCTTTTAACAGTGAGATTTCTCTGATTGCTGTACTAGGTACTCCTTCTGTCTCCCTGCAGGGGAAAGACATTTTACGATGAAGCAATCCCAATCTTTCTAAGGAATGTTTTGGGCAGGAGAGTTCATCATCCTCATCTTCTATGGGGATAGTCACATGATCGATCACAAATTCCATCTATGGATTTAATTAAAGCTATAACTTCTCTCAATCTACAAATTCCCACCTGTCAAGATGAACCATCACCCCATAAGTTTAAAAACAAGGGACCTAGCAAGTAGTGGATTAGTTCTGAGGGTACACAGAGTTGTTATTGAGGGGCTTGGAACATAAAGCAAGAGAGGAAGTCTGCCAGATAGAATTTAATTTACTAAGCTTCAGAAGCTTTTGAAGTACCTATCACATATTAAAAATTATTATGATCAGTTTATCAATTATTGGTGCACTGCTTGAAGCAGCCACAGTTTTATAGAAATAATGCCAGGGATAAAAAATATTTTTCAAGTTTAACATTTGGCATTACTGTGCACATTCTGATAGGGAATATTTGTTCACTATCCAGAAAGACTGTTCCTGCAGAGAGGTATCCCATTTATTCCACTGCTATGAAGCTAACATATAGCGCATGCATTGTATAAGGGAATATAATACAGTTCCTTACGGAAAATAAATAAGCCCAAATATGTCTAGTACCTGGATAGGATCTTTCTAGCAAAAGATAGAACATAAATAGATTGAGATGCTCCTGGTTTCTGATACCATTTCTCTACGTGGCCTAATTGTGTCTCAAAGGGAAAAGTGAACATGCAGAGCTGCCACTTAGAAAAATTATGAAACGCAAACAACTATATTCATACATCCAATTTGAGCCCAAATTCATCATAGGTTATGCTCCTGAGGTTCTTGCTATTATATTGTTAGAGATACCTTAAAATATACTTGATATGGAATCTGTTAGGAAAGTTACATCATCACTACGATCAAATTATAACCAAGATCTACCAGAAGCGTTTTTAGAAACGCTTTCTCTCATCCCAAACGTGTTTCAAGAAACACCAACATTTTTTCTTATAGTCTATATTCCAAAATGTTTGAAAATCAGTTTACGAGTACCAGATTTAGGAGTAACCTTGTGAACTAAGAGTTCAGGGTTTAGCTTCAGTACTTACGAATCAAGTCGGATCTTCTTCAGAGCAACCAACTGGCCTGTTTGCTTGTTTCTTGCTTTATACACGACTCCATAGGTTCCCTCCCCAATCTTCTCTACTTTCTGGAATACATCTTGAAAGGTGTCCATTTTTTGCTTTCTGACTTGGTGCTATAAAATTTACTCACAAGTTTAGCAATAATACAACTTGCCATTTTTATACATCTCAATAAGACATGCTGTCATATTTTTAACTTTAGAAAGGACTACTGTCCTTTTTATTACATTTTAGCTTCTGTTAGTAGCTAGTTTGTACAATGTTGAGTTTTTATAACGTTTATTGTGTCATTTGAATTCCTGTTTCTTTTTCGTCCCAATTTTTTTTCCCTGCCAGTGAGTTTCGTGCACCAATTATGTACATTTATTTTGGCTGTCTTGCACTCCTTCCACCCTTACAAATAGTTTAAGATTAATGAATGATGATTGACTATTACCTCTACCAAATTATGTACTCACATTATGATCATAACAAATGATTATATTCATGAAGGGCAAAAACTTTTCAGATATGAGATTTTAACACTACTGATGGACAAAAAGTATACAAGAACTACCCACACTGAATTACTTTAATAAAGGCAGGATAAAAATAAAATAAAGGCAGGATTAAAAATAAATAGATTTGTGGTAACCTGTCCAGGAACAAAATATCTCGATTCTATATAATGAATGAAAACCTATTAAGGTCAAAACATTTAGCACAGCGTTATGTGTCTTTCCATTTCTCTCACTCCCCATCCACATGAGTCTAAATTAGCTAAGCTAGCTAAGTTACTCTGGAACATAAAACAGAAAATCTAACTTCCCTGACAATAAAAAGTAAATTAATAATTTACCGTCCCATAGTGACTTCCTTATTCTACCTATAGTAATTGGTTGGCCTATCTCTAGATGGGCTGCCTAATGGCTATACTAAACTTGCTCCAAAGCCTCCAAGAATAGTTAGGACTTATTCTAATAAAATAAGCAAGATTGAAAGACAATAATTTGTGTAAGCAAACCTGGTGAATTTCATCATCTAGCTTCTCCCAAACCGTAGGGGTTCTTAGGTTTACGGTATTCATTCCCTCTCAGTCTTCCAGTGAAAGACCAATGTTCCACTAGTATGTGGAAAAAACATGTTCTTTATTATAAAAGAGTCACTCATGAGTTTGTCTATGGAGTTGGCCATCCTTTTAGGCAAGAACACAGCATCTGAGTGCTGTTGCTCCTGAATTCCCTAAAAATTTCCCACTGTTGACTGGCTGGGGAACTCTAATCCAGCATATCTAGAGGCTGGAGTAATCCTCTGAAACATGATAGAAAACACATTATCTCATCACCAGTAGGAGAATAAAACACCCTTCCCACAGATTCTACATATGAACTGGAGAGTATTGGAGAAAAACCTTTAAGAGGCAACTTCTAATTTCATCCTGTTTATATTTTCCTCTTCCTTCTCAATTGTCATTCAGAGACAAGATGAAATTTATTTTCTCTATGAAGGTATGACGACACAGACTCTGAAACTTATAAGTTTTCAAAGTCAGGTCAATGGACATGTCCAGTAGCATTCCATGGGCAAGACCCTGAACAGAGAAAATAGGGTGTAATTATAATTGAGCAACAAGGAATTGAAGGAGTATAAGGTGATGGGTTACAAATCAATTATAAAAACGCTAAAAGTTTAAAATAGACTTTATGTACCTGTTAAATGAACCATGACTTCAGCTTACTCCAAATGCTCTGCTAAACTTTCAGTAATAGAGATTAGAAGTTATTATGTACAGGTAGTTCTTGACTTACAACCATTCATTTTGTGATGGTTCAAATTTACAACAGCACTGAAGAGTGACTTATGACTGTTTTTCACACTTACAAATATTGCAGCATTCCTATGGTCACATGATCAAAATTTGGATATAAAAAACTTGAAAAAAAATAGAATTTAATTTTATATATGCTAAGAGCACCAAGAATACTCTTTGCACAAAAATAGCACCGGTAGGATATTTTGATTCCCCCAATGGACAAATGCCTGCAAAAGTTGTTGGAGTTAGCAGAGGTGGCTAAATTGTCTACTTTGATTAAAGAAAAGAATACAATTAATTTTGTTTCTATTTGACTTTTGGACTTTGTGATTAAGGTTGGAAAAATGAACCTCTGACTTTGGGTTTTCCTGATTAAATAGATCTGTTGTTATAGAAATGGCTTGTATATATTATCACGCAAAAATAAAAGTTGAGGCTGTACATTATGTTATTTTACTGTGCCAAACAGATGGAAGTCAATGCTTTTTTTTCTTTTCCCCTTTCCCTATACTTTTTCCTCTTCTCCTTTTCCTCCCCTATTTTCCTATTTTTTCATTTCTCTTCATATTTCTGTATTTTATATTATAATAAACTAATAAATATATGAATATTCAGAAAAGCTTTTTGGACCAAGTTGGGAATGCTTGCCTAGATAGCTGTGTTATACAATAAGCTCACATGAATGAAACAGGATGAATACACTAGAGAAAGGAATTGTTTCCTCATGGAATTCCAAACACATGGACCTCTTCATAATACTGCGTAACATGTACTAGAATTCTAGAGTTCCCATATGTAAAGTTATTTCATTGTATGTGCTGTATCTCTGCCTTCTCACTTTCATACTGCGCAATAAAAATATTAAAATGATTTTAAAAATGATCAAAATTTAAACACTTGGCAAATGGCATGTTGCAGGGTCCCAGAGTCATGTTATCACCTTTTGCAACCTTCTGACAAGTCAGTGGGGAAACCAGATTCACTTAGCAAATTAACTTAAGAACTGCCGTGATCTACTTAACAACTGTGTTAATAAAATACAGCAAAGCTCACTTATCAACTATCTTGCTTAGCAATGGAAATTTGGGGCTTAATTGTGGTCGTAAATCGAGGATTACCTATACTTGCTATAGCTGCTATATTTAAAACTCTGGCTATGCTCAGCAGCCCATTGCCCAAACCTCTATTAATATTGAAATTCTTTAATTCTTCTATAAAACCACATGCCACTTGCTCTTTCCTTGGGTTGCAAAATGTCTTGCCCAACCTGCCCCACCCCCCGCCCCCAAAAAGTTGATCTGCAACCAAGACAGGCATGAAAAAAACCCTCTTTATCCCACAGTGAAGGACCTCATGGCCAAAAGATATGACTATGGTTGTTTGGAGGAAAAATCTTCAGGGAAAGCTACTACTGTATTTTCAAGCCTCTTTTGAAGGAACTCCTGAGCTCAATCGATTTCTCTCCTCAGCGGATCAGAGCTACAGCTCCCACAAAGTTTCCTGACGCCAGTAATAAAGTGTTGGTTCTTCAAGAATTACCCTTATGAGATTCTCTGGAATGTAACATTTTTGAAAGGGACACAATTCTCTACTAATCGGACAAGGCCTCAGGCCAAACCTTGAACAAAAACTAGAATATTAGCTCCTGATCAACCAATCACACAGACACACATACCCATGTGCTTTTATGAACCACCCTTGGCAAAACTGGTTATTTGTGTGTAAAAGTCAGCTCCTGCTCTCCTCAAGAGGCCTCTCACCTGCTGATCCAACCTCCCATTGGCCTCCATGCCTCCTCCTTGCTGAACCCCAGACGTCCCAAAGGATCCAAACTCACCCTGCTTCTGCACCACCAGAGGGAGACAGAAAAGCATGTGTATGGTTGGCAAGGCTGGAGAGGCCTTTAGATCCTTCCCCTCAAATAGCAGACTTTAAACATCCTCTGAAGTAGAACGTAGAAACTCAGAAGGAAAACCAAGTACAGGGAGAACTTTATGATGCTTGCAATGTAAGCATTTCCCTTTACCGCCCCCCACCCCCACCCCGTGTATAGCCTGTAAATTTCTCAGAGGCAAAAACAGAGACCGTATCACTGCCTCTCCAGAGTTCTAGTTGATCTAGTTCTCCTAGTTTTTTTTTTCTTTTCACCCTTCAGCTGTATAAACTAAAAAAAGAAAAGAAAGAAAAGAACCATTCCTATGAAGAGAGAATTATAAATCAAGGCAGGCCTGCTGTAGGATGCAGCCTAAATAAGTAATGTATTTCTCCCAGCATGTCCCTATACCCTAACAGTTTACGTTTTGGAAAAAAAAAATTATTTTGAATATATAAAATGGCATGCCAGGCAGGAAAAGCAAGCATATCCCTCCAAATCAAGATTGTTTTTTGAAATTGTAGGAGCCCTTTCAGGTAGGGAAACAGTTTGTGCTAAATTGTTTTAAACTGTTGTAAATGTTATATGTTGTTTTTATATGATGTTGTAAGCCGCCCGGAGTCCCGAGGGATTGGGCGGCCTATAAATCCAATAAATTTAATTTAATTAATTAAATTAAATTTCAGCATATGGATGATTTCAGCAAACAAACTTCAGATGATATATCAACTGTTTTTATATCCCACAATGGCAAATCTTAACAGATGACCCATTCAATATAAGCAGATAAAATGACAGTTATAACTTTTCCATATTTTATTTAACTACATCAAACTAACAGAAAAGTAAGCACACACAAAACATTAACAATATAATTAAGATAAAAAAATAAATAGAGAGGTGTAGTCTGTCAGTCCGGATACTAACAGTCATCTGTTAATTTCTTAAATGTTGTTAAACTCTGCATTTCAACAATTTATTACTAAAAACCAGATCTAGATGTTGAGCAATAATTCTTTTAACCATCCTATGTGATAGGTAACTAGACAGTGAGACATTTCGGACTTCTGTATTTAGCCAGGAGGCAAGCAGTGCTACTTCTAACAACATACGATATTATAATGTCTTATCAAACCAGTCTCCTAGCCATTCTTAAGGGCAGCTTCATAAAGCACACATTTAAACTAACATTGGAGTTAATCAGAGCATGAGTTATTATGGACAAATTACCTCTGTCCAGAAATAAACACAGTTAGAAAAATCAGCTGTGGAAAGATATTCAATAACCCTGTAGGGCTCTGTAAAATAGAAACAAGACCATACCACAAGCCTGCTCTCTCATGATCCATGCCCAGCTCATATAAAGGACCCATATCACTGATTTCAAGATCCAGGAACCACATCTGGCCAACAAATTGGATGTTATTCAATCTGTTTTTCTAGCCACAAACACATACAGTTTCATCTGGTCCTGATGAAAATGATTAAGATGGATGCCATTAGCACATTGATAGGAACTACCTAAAGCCTAATGATCACATCTACAACGTCACATAAATATAAATACAGGCAAGAAGACAGATCTTAGTAGGAATCTAGAATACAAATTGAAAAATAAAAGAAAAGTTCCTTTTATTACTTTCTAGAACCAGCATGTTACATTTTATTTCAGGATCAAATTAAAAGCTGCATTATTTCACAATTCTGATATATTCTGAAATGAAAGATTAAGGTATTCAACAACTGTCAGGAAAACAAAAAAATGCAAAAAGGGAAATGGGAGCATTCCAAGCCAGTGAAAACACATTTTTCTATCAATAAAATTAGAATGAAAAGCCATGCCCCTAGCCAGCCACCAACCATTGGTTTCTTTAGCATATTAAAAAACTTCTTTGCTTCCAAATAATTTAAGGATCAAGCTTCTATAATTTCCAAAAATCATCTTCCAAATTAAAGATTTCTATTAGCCTGTTGCATGGTTTATTGTTTATATGGGTTTCTAAACAGAATTATGTATAAGATTCAAAGACCAGTTCTGGAACACTGGACATAATCTGCATTCTTGGGAGTCTAAAACATTTTATCAAACCAATTTTAAATAAGTATTCACAAAGCAATATAATCTACAACAAAACCACAATTAAAGGCAAGAGATGAGTGATCATATACAGAACAGCAAATTTTGTGCTTGAAAATAAGTCCTGGCTGAAGCATAGTACTAACATATGCTTCCTTCATGATCTTTCCTTCTCTCCTGGAAATATTTTCTCTGTTCCTCTATGGCTTTTTCCAATAAGTGAAGATTTATTCCTTCAACACATGTAAATACACGAGCCTTTATAATCATCTCACCTGCAATAAAAAATGAATAAATCCGGTTTTAAATTAAAGGATCTCTTAAAACAATTTCATAGTTAATAATGCAATTAAAACACAATGTTCACCCAAATCACACAATGTGGCAATTCCACTCTTTGTTACTTCAGCATACAAAGCACTTTATTTTGTAATATATATTTTATACAGCTTCTTCTCAAAAATCATTTCTAAGTGGTTTACAACATGAAAAATATGCAATTAGACTCAATAAATTGAAAGCAATAGGTGGTTTAAAAAAAAGATGGTGGGAGAGAAAACTCATTACAAGACCTAGATCAGGGGTGTCAAACTTGCGGCCCGCGGGCTGGATGCATCATGTGCTGGTCCCACCCCTGCCCAGTTTAGCAAAGGGGAAAAAAGTCCCGATACATCATGAGACGCCGCCGTGATGATGCAAGTTTGATACACCTGACCTAGATGAAGAGACAGGCCTTCAGAAGAGACCTAACAATTGCTACTTTATAAAATGCAGGTGACAGAGAATTCCAGAGTGCACAAACAGAATTAGTGAGGAATAAAATTTTAACTGGAGTGTGGACTCAAAGAGATCTAAATCTACAGTATATATATCAATCATTTTATGTTTTCTCTGTTCTTTTATCCCCTTTGGGAATCTATATTCAAAGGAATACATGCAATTCTTTCTTCTTCTTTTTTTAAAGTAGTTTTTAATTGTTTTTTCCTTACATGTACAGCTCATGTGTAAACAGAGTTATTTAGGGGTACAATCATATCCCTCCAATTCATAACAATATCCTTACTACCTATCATATTCTAACATAGTTATCAAAATTTAAATTATTTCTATTATCTTATCCAAACAAGTACAGGCATTGAGTATCTTCTTTTATAATTTAAGTAATCATTAAAAACACATTCATTAATTTCATTGGGTTATTAATTCATTATTATCAGCTCCAATAATTCAAATTCTTACTAATAAAATATCATTCACTTTAATCATCCTAACAACAATCTTAATAATCTCAAT
Organism: Boaedon fuliginosus; assembly: GCA_027560395.1. Taxonomy (NCBI): domain Eukaryota; kingdom Metazoa; phylum Chordata; class Lepidosauria; order Squamata; family Lamprophiidae; genus Boaedon; species Boaedon fuliginosus. The sequence goes on along the minus strand of JANHGC010004460.1, from coordinate 25,930 downwards.
ATTAATAATATTTAAACATTCACTAAGAACCAAATTAATTACTTTCATCTGCATTATATTAATTCATTTATATAATCTCTAGGAAACTTTATCAACCTTTCAAATCTTCAAATCCATACTCATATTTCTCAAGTAATACATTAGCTTAATTAGAATTCTCTATTCTCGCCAAATATATACAAACAATAAATGGATTGATTCCCATCTTATTCTCTATTTTCCTTTCACTTATGTATTTTAATACATTAAAAATCAAATTAATTAATTTCCTTAAATTGTATTGATTCATCATTATCATCTCCATTCATTCAAATCAAATTTCTGTTATTAATATATCATTCAAATTAATCTTAACAATAATAATAATCTCCAAATTAATCTTAACAAAATAATAATCTCGGTATTGATAATTACAATCACATCAATCTAATTATAATCACTCTTATTAAAAATATACAATAAAATTGCCTGATGCCTACAAATATCCAAATTTTGTATCTATTATTTCCATTTCTTTTATACAAAATTATACACTAATATTTTCCCTATACTTCTATCCCTGCCTTTGTTATATATTAGACTAGGTAACTGTTTAAAATGGCTTTCTGACCATAATCTCTTTTCCTTTTCCTTTTTTCTTTTTTTTATTAAAAAGTTTTACAACCATGACAACAACAAAAATAAACCACAGGTTTTCCCCACAAGTATCTTCTGGGTACCTTTTCTTTTTTCTTTTATTCTTTTGCGTCCCTTTACTTTTACTTTTATCTTTTTTTAATTAACCACATGATTAAGCTTAACTTCTGCTCCGAGCCTCCATTTTTGTTTTGCTGGTAAGTGCGTGCTGTCAAATCCGCCATTCCTTCTGATCGTCCCTGCTTAGTTTCCACAAGACCTGCCTCCTCCTCGCTCTGTCGACTCACTGGTCTGTTAATTCCATTGGCTCACAAGTGCTCTGCTCTTTAGTTAAAATATCTGTAATTTTATATCCTATTTCAAGCATCATTTCCAATTTTCCAATGATTCTTTGGTAACTCGGAGAGATCAAATTCCACTGTCCATGCTCCTCCATTTTACCTACCACTAAATCTTCTGCTTCAATCATAGTAGCTATAAAACGGCAGACAGCAGACAGCAAACAGTCTCCCTCCAGTCCATTTCACAAAGGCCAAAGTCCTAACCCTTCCTCTCTCCTCTCTCCTTTCACCCAAAGATAACACGCTGAGATTTTTAGTATATGTTCCTCTTAGACAAGCATATTACGCTGCTATTCTGCTATTTTTAGAGTCCTCTCTTTTCTTTTTTTTACTTCTGTCCTGGGGTTATTATTTGGATTAAAAATAATGTCTTTTTACCCAATCACAACTCTGTTCGCTTCAACCGTTCTCCTGCTCAATCTTGTGCCCAGTATGACTCCGACTTTATGGCGGCCATGTTTGCTGCTGCGTTTCACTTCCGTTGGCTTTGAGGAATTTCCTAAGTAGGGAGGGGAGATGTGATTCCCCTCAACCTGCCAGGCACCACCCCTTCGCTTTGCCACCCCTGCATTTTAGGAGCCCTCCAACAGGAATGCCTGGAGCAGGGGCTGCAGAGGTCATGGTTCCTGCATCCAGAGTCACTGGAAGTCAAACTGGAAGTTCATATGCAATTCTTTCTGCATCCAAGCAAATATTTACAGAAGAAACTTAACGAACAATGTGCATAAAGTGGAAAGCCTCACCCAAGTAGAACAAACAGTATACACAAGGAGAACTGGAAATGACAAATATGCCTGTACTACCTGTTCTAAGCTACAACAAATCAGTTTTATACTCATAAAGAATATTTCTCATTTAACATTTGAACAGACATTCAGTGTTGAGAGAAATCTGAAAAGCAGTGGTTTTTCATCCACAAGTGCTGAAGACATTTGCTCCTCTTAGGGGATTGCAAGACATATTGAAGGATATCAATGAATGACAGACCCACAAGTTAATTTTATCAGAGTCTGCCTGAATAGATAGACTGTGTTTAAAATATATTATTGAAAAGGAAATTGTATCTGACAAGACTGAGACTGATTTAAACCTGGATTTTAAAAGTGGCAACCTATTAGAATGAAAGGGAACAAGATGTTACACTGTACATGTAAAAGAAATTGGCTGATATCTTAATAATTAAATGGATATACAAATAATAATTCAGGAGAGTGACTTGGATAGTTTCCTTATATTGGATTTACAAGACTTGTTAAACCTTTGAAGAATTTGTGTGAAGAAAAAGACAAAGAAAAAAAAGAAATCAAGTTCTAGGGCAGTGGTCCCCAATCTTTTGGGCACTAGTGATCGGTTCCGTGGAGAGGTTTTTCCGTGGAGGGGATGTGGTTTCACATGCTGCCTGCATCTCACAGATGAGGGTTTGCTGGTTTGCGTGGCCCCGTTTCTCACATGCCACGCACCAGTGCTGAACCACGGACCAGGGGTGGGGACCTATTTGAGGAGACTACAGATCCAGACTGATATATGTAGAAGGAAAGAATGTAAAATTAGTATATTTGATCAAGATCAAATAGATGTAATATCTCTGTATTAAAAGCCTTTTGCTGACATCTATATTGAAATGACAAGGATTTATTTGTAGATAAGGGAAGTGATATGGGAAGAAGAGATAATCTATATTTATAAATGAGAGGTGTGTAGGGATGGGAGTTTTATGTGCTCTACAGAAACTTTCAGTCCTGCACCAATCTACCTCAAACTTGGCAGATAGGTAGCAAAGTGTAGTAAGATCAGCACTGTCAGGGTCTCCAAAGAGTAGGGGACCTTTTTGCCCCCCCTTTGCCCCCCCTTTTTGGGGGGGCAAAGAAGATACTCTTAACAAACAAGCAACAATTCTCTACTGAGCATGTGCAGTTTTGCCTTTCTTTACTGAGCATGTGCAGTGTGGCCTCTCTCTACTGAGCATGTGTAGTTTTCAAACTGACTGAGGTACCATATTCAAACCTCTGAGGTGCCATGTTTTATACATATAAATTCCAGATTTGCC
>JANHGC010004460.1:3686-19479 GCA_027560395.1 Boaedon fuliginosus | reverse complement strand
TTCTTGAGAAGGGGCCTGACCACAGCCTCCTTCAAGGCATGTGGGAAGGACCCCTCACTCAAAGAAGCCGATATAATTCCCTGGAGCCAACCACCTGTCGTCTCCCGACCCGCCTTAACGAGCCAGGAGGCCTTATCCAATTGGTAGGCTCAGATACAAAAATATGTGATTTACATTTGGATGCTTAGCAACTGACTCACATTTATGATGGCTGCAGTGTCCCAAAGTCCTGTGATCTCTTTTTACAACCTTCTGACAAGCAAAGTCAATGGGGAAACCAGATTCACTTAACAACCAGGTTACTAATTTAAGAGCTGCAGTGATTCACTTAACAAATGTGGTGAGAAAAGTCTCAAAATGGAGCAAATTCACTTAATAAATTTCTCTCTTAGCAACATAAATTTTGGGGTCAATTGTGGTTGTAAGTTGAGGATTACCTGTATAAAAATTCCCTTCTTACCCTTATGAGTGGCCTGTGTCTTCCTCAATTTCAGGTTGTCTACCAGAGGTCTGGGAGTTTGAGGGTACTGCTTACCTTTTTCTAGCACTGCACTTTTCTGAACAGAGATGTCATTCCTGGGATTTGTTGGAGCCACTCTCCAAGAGTCACAACCCTAGCCACTCTCCAAGAGTCACAGCCCTGAGTACTCCTACTACCACTGGGACCACTTCATTTTTCAGTTCCTCCTTCAGGCCCTGACAATTCTCCAGTTTCTCAAACTTCTTCTTGGCACTTCTATGTCTATCATCACTGCTGTCTTCTGATCCTTCCTCTACTACCACAATGCCTGGTTGATTGGCCAGCACCTGCCTGCCTGTCTACATCTGGAAGTCCCCTAGGATCTTAATTTTCTTATTCTCTGCAACTTTTTGTGGGATCTCCCATCTAAACCTAGGAGGATCTGACCCATATTTTGTACAGATATTCCTGTACGCAGTGCCAGGTATTTGGTTGTGCTGTCCAGTGTATGCTGCTCCTGCCTGCATCTTATACCCTGCCATGTATAATCTCTCTGCATAGCCTGCACCTTGGATCCTGTCTAGTGTGGCAAATCCCTGTTTCCATGGATCCGGTGCTTAGTACTTGTTCTTGTGCTGCTACGGTCAGTGCCTCAGTGCCATCTTTTAGTCCAGTTTTTTTCAGCCATTGGAAGGATTTCCCAATGTCTGCTACCTCAGCTATCTATCGATGGTACATCCCATGGAGAATCATGGCACTTCTTCTGCTAGATCTTCCTCCCACATCTGCTGCTGCCTCAGGTATCCTCTCAGCAGCTAATCTTTGGGTGCCATTTTACTGGCCCTAGCTTGGCCTTGTCTTTGATTTGGACTCTCTAGCACAAGTTATCTAATAACTGAAAGGAAAAAGAAAACAACCGTTTCCCAATGAGTTTAGGAAATCAGATCAGTGACACTGTCTCCAGTAGTAATTACAGAGAGCACAAACAGAAGTTGCAATTATAGAGAAAATAAGCAGATACTGTATTGAGCAGATACTGTATTGACCAAATTAAAGAAAAATAGGCATATGCTTACCTGCCATATGTTCTCAGGGCTTTCCCTTCGGGTACTGAAGTAGAGTTTATTTCCCAAGGAAAGTGGTATGTTCCAGCGTCTGGAAGCATTGTGCAGAATGGCTTGCAAAAGCAGATCCTATTGTCAAAACAAGATAAAAAGAACTTTCTATTTTCAGAGATCTCAAATATTTTTCTGCTGAATATTTATCCCGCTATAGAATTAAGCAGCTGTTTGAGAACATCCTCCTTACTACAATGTAAATTTAATTGAATTATGATTTAATAGCCCTAATTAACTTTCTGTTACTTTTCTGAAGTTACTGGAGTCCTTTTCTTCTTTTCTGATTCCCAGTTTTCTTTTTCCCTGGGCCTGGGCTGTTCTTTTTTCCTGTTCTCTTTCCAAGTCTGGCTGGCTAAGAAAAGAGAATCCTGCTTGATCTGTCATAAATTCAAATAACAGCCAGTCTGAAACCTTACTGTTCTCTTAACTTTAAGAACCAGCATGGTCTGATACCGGTAGTTAGGGCACCAGGCTAGAAAGACCACGAGTTCAACTCCAGCCTTAGCTATGAAAGCCAGCTGGGTCAGTCACTGTCTCTCAGCCCAACCCACCTCACAGGGTTGTGTTGTTGTGGGGAAAATAGGAAGAGGAGGGAGGTGTGTTAGATACGTTCAGCTCGAGTTATTTGTAAAACTAACGAAGGCAGGATACAAATAAATGAACAAACACATACCAGGCGGCGGGGAAGTTTAACTTTTAGTTCCCTCGCGTTAATCTTTTGTTTACACCCCCTGGAAAGTTACAAACACTCTTCTTCGCTTTTCTGCCAATAACCAGGCTGATTATGCAACGTGATGCCCGCGCAAAGCGAAACTTTTGGGTGGCAACCCTGAATCGCTCGTATTATACGCAAACAGATACCTGGACCGAAAACGGGGTGCAATTCCAAGCAACCAATTGCCCTGGTTTCACAAGGACGCCCGGTGCATACTTCTACGAAATTAAACGTCGATGGTGCAAATTCAATATTTGCATAAAACCATTGAATTCCCCCCACCCCACCCCGTTTCCTCCTAGCAATGCATGGGGGTGAAAAACCTGCCCCCTCGAAGGGACGCCTCCCTACTGGAAGCTCCGCCTATGCAAGAGGAAAAGCCACCACGGCGTCACGCGGGTGCTCGGCGGCTTCCTATTGGGCCTCCGAGCCGTCACGGGGTGGGGTGAAGGCTGCATTCCTCCTGGTCCGGAAGCTTTTCCCCGAGCCGAGTCGGCTGGCGGTTGTTACTCGGCGGAGGAGTCACCCGGCCGGCCGCGAAGATGAACGCGGATCTGCGGAAGGAGCGAGAGGCGGCTTCTTTCAAGCCGGAGGTGCTAACCAACCTCTTGGACGGGGGCGCCGAGCTGACCCGGCGCCGCAAGGAGATCGGTGAGAGCGGGCGGGATGCGGGATGGTGGGATTGCATGCAGAGAAAGCCGCGCAGCCCCCGCCCCCCGCCCCCACCGCCCGTGTGTGTGTGTGTGCGCGCGTGGTGCGGGCGCTGCCTGTCCCAAGCAGACCCTGCAAAGGCGGATCGTGGCCCTTCGAGAACTTTGCCGGCGTTTTTATCCATTAAAAGTGCACGTTTGCATCTGGACCAGATCCGCTTTGAAAGGGAACGTCTTTGCCGCCACCCCACCCCAATTTTTGGACGATGCTCGCAAGCAGTGTCTCAGGATGCGTTTTAGAAAAGAGGTATTCCCACCCAGGTAGCCAAAACACACACACACCACCACCACCACCACCACAAAACCCATGTTTCTGTCAAGTTACACAATATGTGTTAGTATGCCTAAAACCTAATATACTTGATGCCTATCTAATGCCTTAAAAGGATTAATCTAACTAGGTCATCATGCTTCACACTCACGGTGAGTGGTCAGATTTCAACCATAAATCTTCCAGGCAATATAGCTCATTCTCTTACCCTTTAAAATAGGAAACCTGAAGGATTGTTTCAGAAGAATGCAACACAAGGAATTCGGGCACCTGAAAGATGCTATGAGAAGATATGGTTTTTTTAAAGAATAAAATAGTCCTTGCATTCCTGCTGTCAAACTTTCCTTTCTTGCAGTCAATTAATTGACCTGTATCATCTAATGTAATGTGAGAAAGGATGACATGAAATCCTCACGAATAAGAGCATAGACTTTTTTTTCTTTGCCAATCTTCATTGCCCCCCACCCCAAAGATAGGCAAGTAACTCATTTGTACTGGTTGTGCTTTTCTAGATTTTGTGAATGCAGCTTTATGTTCATTACAATCGGTGTTAAATCATAAAAGCAGTTACCAGAATGACAACTGCAGCTAAGAATATTAAATGTATTTCTGAGAGATTTGTTTAAATAAGAAACATCATCTTGTTTAGCAGGATAGGGTCATATCTTTTTTTGAAGACAACTCTGAACAGTGAATATCTCTTCTTCCCATAGAAGCTATTATTGCAAATGAACCCAGCTTCAAACATGAAGATGTAAATTTCCTCTCCCGCAGCCAACGCTATGAAGTGGCTATCAAAAAGAGTGCTCTTATGGTGAAGAAATTAAGAGAATTGGGGATTGCAGATCCTGATGAGATCTACTGGTTTAAAAGGTACTTGTGTTCATTTTTGGGTACATTAAAAAGCATAAGATTTGTCCTACATAAATATAAGGGCTGGTCATGCTTAATTTCAAAAGACCCCTAGATGGGACTTTCAAAAATACTCTTTGGAAGTTTTCAATTAGCAAAGCTTCCCTAAACATAGTTTTCTGGAATGCCTATGCAACCTCAGTTCCTTTTATTATAGCAGTGGAAACTAGATATATGTACTGTAGCATTCATGAAGTCTAGGAACATCGTTACATTTTAACCAGGCAAGATAATGTTGCTTTCTTTTAATGTACTTAATATCTGCTAAGGACTTGATACATTCACATTGACAACAGTTCTCTAGCTTATTTCCCCCTCTATCGCTTTTGTTTTTCTACCCTTTATATCGTGTCACAGAAAACTCCCAGTGCTGAAATAGTCTTCCTACTTCAAGCTCGTTGATTTTCCATTTCATTCCTCCCTGGTAGAGAGCCAGTAAGAAGTAACCAGTAGAATGAATGTGATGGCAGAGATAATGTTGGAAGTTTCTCATCCAGTTCTGAACTTTAACCCTAATCGCTGATCTTTGAGCCCCTTGGTTTAATCATTGTTTGGAAAAGGTCATTGCACTGGAGCATGGTTCAAGAGCAAACATTTTTCAGGGGGGGGGGAGGAGCATGTCCTTCGCTGACATGGCAGCAGCCTTACTCTATGTACTGGATAGGCAGAGGATGGGGTTTCCCTCTGTAAATTTGGGGCAGGAAGCTCTCTTATGTACAAACCAGAAAAGACCATCGAAAATAAAAATTTTGATACTCAAAGCAAGTGACAACAGCAAGCATCACCACCGGAAGCAGAAACGCCTTTGAGTGCTAGCATGACATGGAAGGAGGGGGATCCATTTTCCACCTTATGGGACGACTTAGTTCTCCTTCGTAGTGCTTGTATTGGTTTGTTGCAATGCTCATCCCTCATGCAGAAGGGAACGAAAGGAAAGCAACTTTATTTAAAGAAAAAAATAGAGATACCCCCTATTTTCTCTACATGTAATCCTCAGACTTAAAGCCACCTGTTTAGCGGCTGTTTTAAGTTACAAAGCTACTGGAAAAGAGACTTACAACTGGTCTTCTCACTCATGACTGTTTATAGTAGTATCCCTATTAGTCATGTGATCAACATTTGGGTGTTTGGCAACTGGCATGGATTTGCAAGCATGGCAGTGCCTGGGGTTGTGGGATCGCCCTTTGTGATCTTCCCAGTTGATTTCCAACAAGCAAAGTCAATTGGAGAAGTCAGATAGGCTTAATGACCACATGATCCAAATTTTGATCACATGATTGTGGGGGTGCTGCAACAATTGTAAGTCTGAAAATGGTCATGTCACTTTTTTAGTATCCTTGTAATTTCAAACAGTCATTAAGTGAATGTGTATAAGTCAAGGGCTACATGTACTTTAGCTGAGTTTACTGCAAATTTTATGCATGTTGAGTCCATCTTTCCATATTCTCTCTCTGTGATTGTATGTTTATGTACATTCACGGAGTGGGGGCAGTATGTGCAAATGGAGGATAAATTAAAGTTACAAAAGAGGTGTGCCTTATTTTACAAACTATTTCATTGGTAATTTTTAATGCAGATACTATTACTAATACCACTTTTTTATTTTGTGTTGCCTTTTGTTTGTTACATTCACCCTGACTAATGCATGTGTACGCACAATTCATACTGAGCTAAAGGGCGGGTTCCATGCACACGTTTATTGTGAGGGAGGTGGGAACAACTTTAAGGTTTATTTCAGTGAGAACTTGATACCATTTATAACAAGGATGGAAAGTTGGGCAGCATATTGGATTTTTCTCTGTTTATAATCTTTTTATGAAGGATAGATTTGTTATTATGTTGCATTACAATCATAACTCAGTTCTTTGATGCAACTACCTACAGTTTCCAAAAGCAACAGCTCTTTTGATATAAAGCACCAATCCTTGTAGCAAGTGGTACCGTTCCAAAGGATTAATTCGATCCGTTTTGTGCCCATAAGGGTTCTCATAAAATGGAGGGTTGCTGATCAGTGCAAAAAAATAGGGATCATATGATTCTATAGAAAGACCTGCACTGACTGTGAATTGCCTACTGGGCACAATTGATATCCTGATATTGATCTTTAGAGCCTTAAATTGTTTCATTATGTGCGGGACTGCCTTGTCCACTAGGAAATCCACCTGGTTATTTAGGACAGCAGGAGAGGCCCTGCTGAATATAACCTGCTCTCAGAGGATAACCTGTCTGCTGCTAGGAGTGGGGCAAGGAGAGAGAAATTTCTTCTGTATGGTTCTCAGGCTAATGAATGTTACTATAGAGCAGTGTGTTTGGCTTCCACTTTCCTGGTTTAAAGAAAAATAACAGAACCATATTTCTTTCAATCAGGTTTTAATCATTAATTGACTTTAATTGAATTAGTGGTACTGTTATGTTCCAAAGCTACCTTGTGAACTTATACATAGAAAAATGGGAAATGAGCCAGACAAAGAAGTGTTCTGTTTATCTGTCTATTGAGCAAATTCTGTTGCTGGCACAGGTATTTTTTTTAATGGCAGCAAATCTGAGTGTGGCATTTAGTGAGCTCAATTCTTTTAGCATTCATATCCTTCTGATCTAGACTACTGCTCCATTTCTTAATTTCACAAATTACGTTTACCCTACATTCTCTTACAGCCATGGTGGCGAACCTCTGGCATGTATCCCTAAGGTGGCATGCAGAGCCCTCCCTGTGGGCACACGAGTGGTCACCCCACGGTAAATGCGCACATTTCTCCCGCGAAAAAGGCCCTCCCATCCACCCAGGTGCTATTCCCAGCTTTCTTCCCTCTTCTCTGAAGCACAGCTGATTGGTGCGGTAGCACCAGTCTTGTTTTTCGGGGAGGGGGGGATTGCGCGTGGATGGGGGAACTGAGTGCACACGCGCGGAGCGGGTGGGCGTGCATGCTTTCAGCATGCGGCAAACAAAAGGTTTGCCACCACTGTCCTACAGTTTTCTAAATGAAAGGTTGAAGCTAATTACTGGTAGTGGAAGGAATGAAATACTATTCCTTTTGTTATTTGTGGATAAAAATAGCATGATAAACAGGCTCTCATTGGAAAAAATCTAGATAAGTGGAAGATGGGTATTTAGCACACTATCTTTTCTTGGGTAAAGAAAAACCTTACTGAATAGATAAACCTTGTGGCTATTTTGTTCATGCAGGGGTATGTCCCTGGAAATATGTGGCAGAGGTTCAGGATTTAGGCTTTGATGATTAAAATAATTTTGTTATTGTAGAAATTGTTTGAAATATGAAATGTAAAGCAAAAGCCTTTTTTTAACCTTACAGCACTGAAAAAAGCAGGAAGTCACCACTTTTCCCCCTGTCTTTGCACTTCTGTCTTTCAGTTTTTGAAATCTTATAGTGAAACTTAACAAAATATTTTATTTTTTAAAAAGGGATTATTTGCCAATTAGCAGTTAATTGTCCTGTGTCCCTGGAGTAGGAGTGTGGGTCCTTCTGGCACTGGATATCCTCATGTACTGTTGATAACTGCAAATTGGATTAGATCCAGCAAAGTAGTAATTACTATGTTTTTAAGGAAAAATCTATGTAAGTAAAAATCAGGTGATTCTGTCTATAAAAGTGGTACTCTGCCTCAACATCTTTAAGATGTATGGGTTTTTAGCTCTCATAATTCCCCAGCTTTTGTGCAGAAGCTCATAACACCTTAAAGCTGATGAGATTGAGAAATACTGACCTATAAGTACACACACACACACACACACACACACACACACACACAATGTGATGGTTATACAGCTAGTCTAACAGGTTTTGTGATCCAAAGCTCTGTTAACAGAATTACTAATTAGATGGCTCCAGTCTTGCAGCACAATATAGATCAGATCTGATTTTTAAAAACTGTATAAAGGTTGTGTGGCTGAGGTCACCTGTTGAGCTTCACTGCTTTAGGAAATGAATCAATAGCTTTTCAGAAGATTTGGCCCTTTCACACCAAGATAAAGTAGGTGGCTGGTAAATGACTTTGCAGATTTTGTTGCTACAGACCTCTGTTGTTACACATGAGGCAAAAAAAGGAGATTTGGGCTTATTGCATCACAAGATCTTCCAGTTGTTCCCACAGAGCTAAACTACCATGCTGGTTTTTGTACAAAACAATGTAATTGAGTGGGTGACTTGATTAAAAAAATCCAAGGCAGCAGTCTTCAATCAAAATAAGCAAAAAAATAAAGAAATCTATTCATAACAAACTTATGTGTGCGTGAATACCCTTTTTTGCAATGCAAATTCATCTTAGAAAAAAATAAAGAAACAGCAGCTGGAAGAAAAAAGTTCCCCGGTTTTACAAAATTGTGACAGTGGTTTTAGTTGCCTGCAAGAGCTCTTGATTCCTTTCAGAAAATCCTCAGTACTGAATGTCAAGAGGTGCTCAGCAGAATAATTGAAATGCTGATAATTTATTCTGATAACTAATCCAATTGTCAAATGTGAATTCGATGTCTTGCAGTGCTGTTCTTAATTCTATTTGCTCTTGCAACTTTTGGAAAGAACTTACACTCTACTACTCTTGTTAGATATTTGAATTTAACCAGAGTCCTTTTTAAAGGATGTGCTTTGGAGCATATGCAGAGCTCTACAAGAAGACAAATTAAGTAGTAATACAACCCATTCCAAAAAGTACAGGTAATCCTTGATTTATAACCACAATTGAGCCCAAAATTTCTGTTGACAAGTGGGACAGTTGTTAAGTGAATTCTGCCCCATTTTATGATATTTCTTGCCACAGCTGTTAAGTGAATCACTGCAGTTTTTAAGTTAGTAACACGTGTTAATAGAATCTGGCTTCCCCATTGGTTTCCCTTGTCAGAAGGTTGCAAAAGGTAATCAGAGGTAATCAAAAGGTAATCAGATGACCCCAGGACTTCACAATTGTCAAAAATATGAATCAGTTGCCAATTGTCTGAATTTTGATCATAGGACTGCAATGGTTCATTGATTTTGATCATAGGACTGCAATAGGTCTGCAATGGTTATAAGTGTGCAAAATGGTCATGTCACTTTTTTCAGTGCTGTTACTAAAAGAACTGTTGAAAGTCGACTACCTGTACTCAAAATGGCCTTGGATGCAGCTTAAATGGCATGTCTGGTTGAGTGAATGTGTTTTGAATTTTTACTGTATAGGATTGTTTTAGTTGTATTGTTTTTTGGCTGCCTCTGTTTGGGTGAAGAGAGGCGGGGTACAAATCTAAATAATAATAATAATAATAATAATAATAATAATAATAATAAATACAGCTTAGCCCTATAATCAACAAATGCTAATTAACATTAATTACAATTTATCAAGAAATACATTGAATAGGAAAGCCTCACTTCTAATTAAACCATATCTTGAAAAGAGAGAAAGACAAGAAAGAGAGAAATAGGATATTTCCTTGCTCTCAAACACATAGTAGGCCAGGTGAGAAACAGACATAGAGAAAGAAAAAAGAAGGTTAAATATGGTTCCCAATTATCTATATCTTATACTCGTCAAAGGTACAAAAGATGATGCAAGTCCCAACCATTCTAATCAAGATGGATTATTGAAGATAATTTCCATATATGTAATAAACAGGAAAACAGTAATCTTGAAAAATATAATGTTGGTTCTGTTGGTTCCTCTGGGAGGTTAAACATACCGTAATAGATTTGCATCAGATTATTTTTTTTTAATTGGGGAGTGGCTTGAACATTATGATATTTGCATTGAGTTAGATGTTGTTATGGAAGATATCCAAGTTGGCACTCCTATTTTTGTAGGTCATAAGTATAAGCACCTCTCTAAACATGTACGTGCATGTGCCTATGTATTGGAACTGCTAAAAAAACATGATTGATGTATTTTCCAAACATCACTTGAATATAAGGTTTACCTGATTAAATTCTGATTAAATCCAGAATTTAATTTGACACCTTAATCATGGATTCCATGCTTCTTTCACTGAGGATTTAGAAACTACTTAGGAGCTGTGTGTAACTCCTGAACAAACCAAGCTACCCAAGCTATATTATACAATATAGAAAGCAATGATTCCATGGCTGCTATTAGCCACGATATATGGAATCTACAATAACCTGTTGAAATGAGCCCATTCCCCACTTTGAGCAACCTTGCCCTTCTCTACCCTACTGCATTTTGCTTGCCCTCCTGCCCAATTTTCCATACTCACCAAGGATTCTCAGTTCTCATTTGTCTGATTTGGGGCGTCTCCCTTTTGTGATTCAACAAGGCCTGGAGAAACCTATTTATGTAAAGGCAGTGTTGTTTTGAAATTCCAGAAACTAACCTCAGGGGTAAATTAGTACCAATGAATATATTCTGCCCCTTAATTGAAAGGATGCCCATAATTGGCACACAATGAGGTGCAGCTACATGACTTAATCTGTATTCAGGATTACTTAAACATCCTTCTTTCCTACTCTCAGCAACTACTCAGTTGAGAAAACTTAGTTGAAATTATCATAACAATGGCTGCATCAGGTTGAAGCATACCCTTTATTTTGATCCACTGTGTGGTTCAACTGTGGGGAATGGCTTTGTTTTGTGTGTAATTGAGGTTATTGTAAGTATTTAAATAGTATAGATGCCCATAGGTTTAGCTTGTTCTGGGAGTAACAGAAACAGTTTAAATATTGTTTTAAGGAATTCTGATTAGGACTTGGATTGTCAGGGAATCTCAGGCGATAGACTAGGTTGGGAAGAGGGCTGAGGCAGTACCCAGAAAACTACATAGATGTGATGCTTTCTTAACATCATTTCTAATATCACTGAAACAAAAAGAATTAAAAGAAACAACATCCGCCTACATGCCTATTTCCAATTGGAGCAAAGGCCCTTGGACTAATGGATGTGACCTGATCCGCCATCTCTCTCTCCCCCAGAACATGCATGGGCAAACAAACTGCACCCATTGATGTGCACATCACCATGTTTGTGCCCACCTTACAGAGCCAATGCACAGATGCTCAGAAAAAGAAGTGGCTGCCCCTGGCCTCCCGCTTCCAGATAATCGGCACCTACGCTCAGACGGAATTGGGGCACGGTTAGTTCTTTTCAGAAATATACGGGTATTCCAATACAGTATTATTCAAATCTGCCTGGCAACGGGTTTAGATATAAAGAGCAAACACACAGTCCTGGATCAAATTTAATGTGTTGATTGGGGCTGTTGGAGGGTTATCTAAACATTTGGGTGTTACAGGTTCAAAGACAATATAAAAGCTATTTGTGGGTTTTATGTTCTTTGCCTTGGATTTTTGCATATCATGTTCTTAAGAATCGACATGGTCGTTTTTTTTCCTTTGCCAGGCTGAAGTTTTCTCTAAAGTTAGGCAGCGTCAAATTTTTTGTACTTTTTGTACTGAAATTATATGCAGAGCACTTCGTGTGCAGACTAAAGGCAATTTCACACAGTGGAAACTATAAGCTACATGGTTAGGTATTGAGCAAGACAAAGACAAGTATGATGGTAACTGTCAGGCGCAAAGAATCAGGACCATATGTTAAGCTCCAGTTTAGAAGATTTATTGCTCAAGTCTATACACAAGAATCTAGTTAACTAAATTGGCACTAAATAGGAGTCATCAGAATTCAAGGATGGTTCGATTTGGAGCACTTGTGGACATAAACAATTTTTAGGCTGAGTCTCCTTGACTCTGCCCCCTGCTTGCCTCTTCTTTCTCGACAATAACATAAATAAAATAAAATGAATTGCTAGCAACTGTCTAGTTGCTATGGTCCTGTATGATTTGCATATGGAATACTGCAACATGATACACTAACATTGGATAATTTGATCTAATAATGCCTTTGGGCGGATGACTTGACTGTAGTAATATTCTGCTATAAACATTATGTTAAAATGCCTTCCTAGGAACATGTACCATTAAGGGGTTTTTCTTTTTATTTAAATTGGAATTGTGATTGGATCATTTACTTTCTGGAATCTTATTTTCTCGCTGTATCTTCTTTGTCAATGGTTTTAATGCTAACTGAAATAAAAGAGAGGAGACAACCTTGACTCGCTTCCTTCATTATAGTATACGTTTGTGGAAAAAGTTCATTTACTATTATCCTGGCCATTTTATATTGGAATCTACATATTTTAGATATGTTTCACCTAAACCAATCTGGAAAGAATGAACATGTTGGTTCTTGTGTCTTCATTTTCATTTGATTGGCAAGAAATAGGACTTGTATTCATAAGTATTTGTTGAACTGAGCAGCTATCAACTTGCAGAAAGTTATTTAATACAGGATGAAATACAACAGAAACACCTATCAAGAAAGTTCTATATATGGCCTTTGTTCTCATTTAGCTAGTGCTCCTACATCAAGAAGTAGTGCTGTTTTTTTTTAAATGTTCTATTTTTTTTCTGTCACCCCAAATTTAACAAAAGTGCTTGATTAGTATGCTGTATTGTAACAAAGCTGAAAATGAGCCCTGGATGAAAAGAGAAAGATTCGGGTTTCCAAATATCCTTTCTGCAATCAGTCCTGGAGAATGATGTATATATAGTCTGACTTGTTAAGTTAAATCATGACTCCTGATACCTCTTGAAAGATCTTTCGCTGCTTTGAATCTAAGCATCCATGAATTTAACTGCGCCCCACAAGCATTACCACTTGAAGATAACAATTGTGCCCCACGAGCATTATATGAATAAGCACAATATTGTTGGTTTTGACTGGAACTTTGACCATAGCAGTATTTATTTGTGGTTTGAAGTTTTTGTTTTGTTTTTTACATGCTATGCATACTAACTTATTTCTGCATCTGCATCAGTGTGTAATATTGGTATTCTATCAAGTAATCTATATAAGGTTCAGTGGCTTAATGATGCTGGAGATGGTCTCTGTTCCAGTTTGAGTCCTAACATTGTTTGGTGGCGTGAGCTCCTGTCATTAATCTCTGTTTCTATCCACCTAGTAGCTCAAAAGCATATTCTATGTAAGTAGGTAAATAGGTACCACTTTGATGGGCAGGTGAGTTGGTGTTCTGTGCAGGGAGTCAGACTTCTGCCAGATCTGAACCTTCCTAGTTGCAGCACTCACCTGTTTCCACAGTGAGTTTGTTCTTTTATATTTAATAAGTGCAATATTTTACTATGGGCCTTAGAATTATGGACACCTGGGATAAGCATTTTATTCATTTACTGATAACCCTTTTCCTCTCCTTATTGTAAAATGAGTTGAATGCAAAACTTGGCAAACCCACTGGTTGCTCTCAAGTCCCTTTCAACATCTATTGTCACCCCAACTCAGCATGAGGGAGGTTTCAGCACCTCCGTCTCTTTTGTTTCATACCACTACTTTTGTGAGCAAAGATTTTGTCAGCAAAGGGCTGTGTACTACTTCACAGTTGAAAAGCCGAATGCATGTGAAAAAATTAAATATTCAAATTACTTCCAATTAATTATTTTAGTCCACATAACAATAAGCATATAAACCCCAGGCCATTATTGCTGATGGCATGCTTAAGGCCATCTGGAAACCTCATGATAGATTTCCATCGAGGATGGCTTGGCACAGTAGTCCATATAGTACCGGTACAAGTAATGTAACAGGTTAAAGATGCCTCAGATTGAAGGCTGTGTTAAGAATATTATATTACACTGCAAAAGGTAATCACTTTGATTATAAAAAAAGTCCATTGTGTTTGAATGTGCTTATTGGGTTATCATTAAGAAGCATGTTTTGCTGACTTGGGGAACTTCTGGTGATGGCTTTTCTCTTTATAAACATTTTTGTACAAAGCTATGAACAGGCTTCTTACTAACTTTAATTGCTGATTCAGAGCACCATCCTTTTCTTCCGACAAGAATCTTTAAAAAATCATTTAAAACAACAGAAATATTACAGATTGAAGCCACACAAGAAAGAGGATAATTATAATGTAGACTGGCTTCGAATAAAAGCTTTTGAGTAATTTCCCTCCTCCCCCAAATTTGAATTGGATAAAGTTTTATTGCTTCGATTTTATTGTGGAACATTGTTAACTGATTTGTTCCTTTTTCAATGTATGTATAGAAGCTAGTATTTATATTCTCTGTTTATTTTCAATAAGTTTCCAGGGAACACAAGGACATTATTCTAGAATTTTTAGAATAACATTGCTTTTTATTAATCACCTGAAACCATCCTCCTTTTGTGAACAGAGTCCTTTGGATTGACGTAAGATTCTGTAACTCTGGGGAAAGAATGGTGCTTTGATAAATATGCCTGCTTCATTCTGATTTATCACATTATTTTGTCTTCCTTCTCCAATCTGCACTTCTAATTCACCTGCTTTCACCAATAATACCCCTTCACATTCCCTTCCCTGGCATTTCTTTACAGCTGCCTTCATCAAGGACGGCCTGAGCCTTTGGATCTTCACCTGGGCATGTTCCTTCCCACGTTACTAACCCAGGCAACCCAAGAACAGCAGGATCGCTTCTTCATGCCTGCTTGGAACCTGGAGATCATTGGCACATATGCCCAGACAGAGATGGGACATGGTACAGTAATTCCAAGTCTTATTTCACAGGGTAGACTAGCTTTTGCAAAAAGGACCAGCTCTGTTTCATTATAGCCTAGGTCCTTTTGGCTGTTCATTTGGCAGCAACATGCTTCTCCTCTAAGAAAAAGAAGCTGTTCAGTTGGACATAGAGGCACAGGTGTCTGATGATACAAAGACAGCTTATTTGTTTTTTTTAAAAAATGGCATTGAGTCAAAGCACATTTTCCCTTGATTTCTGAATGCCTTATGGTTGGCATATATAAAGCAACATTTTAACCACACAAAAATGTTTTTTGTGCTTTAGAAAGTAAACTTGAAGAATAAAGATTAGCAAATGCACCTGAGCAAGAGTTATATAACATCTGTCAAGTTAAATCTATTTCAGCGAAGTATCTTTCCTACTGGCCCTGATTAATTGAATCATTAACTTATATACACTCATAAATTTCTGGGAAACATCTTGGCCTCTCAAACAGTCCATTTTTATTACCTTTAAATAAAACAGTACCTTTTTCAGGGCCACTTGGAATAATTTTTATTCTATAGACTTTCCTGCACCTTCTGATATGCCTCTGAAGTAAAGTATTCTAACAATTTTATGAAAGGGAGTAATTGAAGATGAATATAATAGACCTCCAACATTTGTGTCTAAAGCTGACTATTACCATAGAACCATACTTGTGCATTCAAGACAGCATATACTGTATATTTAGAAGTTATGCTACAATCAAGAGAAGGAAGCCCTGGGGAGATTTCTACCTTGCTCCAAAACTGGTTCATGTTCTGAAGAAAGGGCTGAGGACTTTCACTGCAAAAATCAGAAGTGCTATCACATTCTCTAAATCTATAAGATCAATCTATATGAATGCAAAGTGATTTTATATATATATATACATACACATACATACATACATACATACATACATACATACATACATGTTTTCTGAGGTTTTCACGGGTGTTTGTATGTAAGTCTTTGGTTGTTCGGGTTTTCTCCCGCGTAAAATTGGAAGTATCTTGGTGACGTTTCGACGAGGTCACACTCGTCATCTTCAGGCTGGTCTTCAGGCTTCAGG